>CAUYPO010037030.1:0-94367 GCA_963574435.1 Cheirogaleus major | reverse complement strand
CAATGTGTCCAAAGTGTAAAAAAGAAAAAATCTTTTGTTGGATGGAGGGCAGGCGGGAGGGGCGAGGAAGTGTAGAGTTACATAATGTGTGCCGTGCGCGCCACCTGGGGATTGGACTCACTTGAAGCTCTGGCATGTGGGTGGGGAAGGAGTGGTAGGGGCAATGTATGTAACCCTAACAATATTTGTACCCCCATTATATGATGAAATAAAAAAAAAAAAAGAAATCAGGCTATATGTAAAAGAAATAGTCATTATTTTTAAGCACCCAAAGATAGTGAGATAGTGAGAGCAAACAACAGAGAATTAGTATCGTTAGGTATTTGGAATAAAATCCTGCTATCTAGGATCAGAGAGATCTGAGTCAAAATCTCTGCTTCATCACTTTCTAGCTGATGCAAGTTACTAATAATCATAAGAATAATAATCTTAATGTTATTGAAAATGTATTCAGCACTTATATGTGTCAGACACCCTTCCAAGCAATTTGTACATATTGAGTCACTTAATCTTAATTTCTCTAAACCTTGGTTTTCTCATCTAAAAACACTGATGATAATAAAGTCTACCTCATAGTGTTGTGATAAGAATTAGGTGAGATAAAATCATATCATCTCAATAAATGCTAGCTATTGTTAATAACATTAGCATCAATGATAGTCTGACTTCTTTTTTTAACTGTAAACTATCTGCTTTATGCATTGCCCACTAATATTTTCAAATACCATAGTAACATCTTTCTATCCAGTGTTCAGAAGCTGCACAAAAGGACTGAGGCAACAATTCCAGTGTGAAATGGCAGTTAAAAAAGATTATCTCTAAGATATTTCTTTTCTTTTGCAACTCTCATTCTGTAAATTGGAAAGGTCAATCTACTGTGGAAATGGCCAGAAAGTAAAAATAGACTTTTCTTATTTTCTGCCTCATCCTTCTCCTTCATTGGTACATGTAACAGAGACAGCTGTGCATTGTCTACTTTCAAGCCAAAAACCTAAGCCACCTGTCACAATCCACAGGCTGACTCCATGATACAAATAAAAGGTGGACACCTCTGCCTTCTGTTGCTGGGTAGTACTAGAATTATCTAAGACACACTCAAGGGTCCAATGAACCATTTCCCCAAATATTGAGGTCTTGAAACTTGCCCATGGTATTTTTATAGCCCCCAATTCAAATCCCTGTGTCCAGTATTAGGGTGGCCAAGAGCATATGTGGAGTCAATATACAGAAGCCATCACTGTCAACTTCAAATAATTTTATTGTCGGTGGCTAAAACCAAGGATAGCCTATTTGCCCTGACTGCAGGAAGGGTATATTCCAGTGAGGAGAAAGGAGGGATTTTTAAAAAAATAAGTGAAAAAGGATGATGGGATATGCAAAGGGACAAATGAGTGGTCCAGACAAGAAATGTATCAGGATTTCAGCAGAGGATGAGACTACCAGGAGCTCTGATAAGGGACGACATCAGCAAGGATACCCTCAGACAGGACCAGGAAGAGCTGGGTGGATGGAGGGTGGGAGTAAGGAGAGCATCCCAAGGAAGGAAAGGCTGTGAGCAAATGGAGAGAGAGACAGGAGTAAGCAGCCCTTTATCCTTGACAAGTATTTCACAGCACACTAAGCTCCAGGCTGGATTTCATGAGAAAAAGCATCTCACGAAGGTTTCCAGCAGGGCAGTGGCCTGCACAGCCTCGGGTGATGTATCCAGAAGGGGTAGGGTATTCTGGAATGAGCAGTGACCCAAGAAAGAGAGTTATACCCAATTTTTTGGAAGCAATTTCTTTTAACAAATATTTTTGAGCATTTTCATTTTGTTCTGGGCAAGAATTTTAAAATCATGTTAACCAGAGAAATGGGCCTTGGTTTGGAATGGGAGGACATGATATTTGGCTTTTCTGTGACCTTGGGGAATTCACAGGATCTCTGGGTTTATTTCTGCATCTGAAAATGGGACTAAAACGACCTGCCCTGCCTTCCATATGGAATTCTATTTTGCAAAGACAAATTTAAACACTCTTAAAAAAGCATTGTTTTCCATCAGAGGGAATTCTGGGTCTGAATGTCACATTTCAAGGTATAAAAAGAGATGAGAGGACACAGAAGATTTTTACACCTCTGGCCCCAAACCTACAAAGAAGCCAATCCTCACTCCCTTGAGTGGTTACTTCAAGAAGAATCATGTTCGTGGAATCCGATGTTTGTGTTTCCAAAGACCATAGCAAAGACTCATGTCAAAAGGAAGAAGGGGAGGTGGTGAGAACATTGTCTTGCTGGCTTTGCCAGTATGCTCGTCTCCCAGGACCTGTGTTCTGTCAATTTAACTGCCATGGGAGAAGTCTCCCAATGAGAGATTAATTCAACATCGGTTTTACTACTTGGTATGGTGGGCTGGAATGGGAGGATGAACTGCTCTCTAAGAGGGTGGAATTTGAGATATTTCTGTTTTCTTAGAAAATTTAGACATCTGCAGCAGAGGAAGCCTTAGTGCCAAGTCTGTCTTTCTCATCTGGCATGTTCAAAAATTTGCATCTCCATTTCCCCTGGGAGTCCTGTGGTCCAGGGCCCGGGCATTTTCCTCCTGCTTCCGAGTGGACAGCACAGCACAGCTTTATCAGGGACAGAGCTAGGTTGGAGGGTGCACTCAGATCCTCAGTCACATGGGCTGGCCTGCTCTGCTCTTGAGGTACCAGCCCTCAAATCCTGGCCTTTAGGCAGGGTGTCAAGGGCAGAGCAGAGTCTCTCATGCAGGATTACTGCCTTTTGTAGACAGTGTCTGGGCAGAGAGAGGTGAAAAGATGATAAGTCTTCAGGGATTAAGGCCTTTTAATTGATCAGTGGTTGTTACCCATCCGTTAGTTTACTCATTCCTTCTCCATTGGGAGGAATACATAAGGGATAGGGTAGGAGGCCAGGAAGAACACTCAAGTAGAGGCCGCTCCATGCAGAAAAAAATCCTGACAAATATTTTATTAGTACCAGTATCAGTATTTGTATTAGCACTAGTATTGGTATATATATTAAGTTTGGTATTAATATTAGTATTTGCACTAGTATTTACACTAGTATTGGCATCAGCATTAGTATCAGTGTCAGTATTAGGGTTAGTATTAGTATTGATATTAGTATTAATATAATCAAGTGTTAGTATGAGTATAATAAAACATCTAGAACTACATTTTGGCACAAATAGGGACTCAAGAAGTGTTTAATTTTTTCCTCTTTTCTGAAATTTTCCATTTTGTTTTTGGGAAAGATTGATACTTTCTCTTCAATGCAATTCGTGTTTATTAAGAGTCATTTTACTGAATCAACTGCTGCTGTAATGTATAGAGAAGATTCTTGGTTAACAGGAACGTTAAATAGTAGATTCATTCTTGGGGAATGTGGTATAGCTCTTTGCAGAAAAGGGAACATTTTTTGACATATTTGGAGAGGTTTGGTCTAGGAGAGATAAGTAGAGAAGTCAGGGTATCAGGGGCTGGGGGCAACAGCATGAACAGAAGAAACTTTTTCTCTCCAGGGACCGGCCTTGGAGAGATGCAACAGAAATAGCAGATAAACATTTCAGTAGACTTGTCTAGTGAAGTAGGAGGAAATCACTTGGGGTTTCCAGTGGACTCCCTTAATGATGACAGTTACTGCCACGCAACCAATAATGGCAGTGGGGACTTTCCATCTTAAGATATCTTGCCTGCGGAGGACCTTCTCTTTTGTGGATATGATTCTAGTATGTTCTTACATCAGCAATATTATTTATTATTCAGGATGCATTTTTTAAGTAACATCTGGATGGCCTAGTTTATTAATATAGAACGCCACTTGCTGGATAAACCAGACCTTCGTGTGGGAGAGATTGAGCTGTTAGCACAGAAGTGAAATGGGATCTGGCCAGTTTGTCAGTCATTTGGAAAGGGGATTTTCAGACCATTGTTTTGTGCCTCAGTTTCTCCCTCACAAAGCTAGACATCATTCAACAAGCCTTCATGAAGTATCTTCAATAGCCCCCAAATCGTCTCTATAGGCTAAAAAGAAAGAGAGCGGGTAACTATAGACTTGTACCAAAGAATGGTACAGTGGGGTTTTTCTATTCATGTTCTGCAATATCAAGGAGATCTAATATTCTAAAGGCTGAGCATCCAGTCATGGTAGCTATGGTGTAATTATTGAGAGAATAGGCTCCTCAGTCAAACTGGGTGAGACCAAGTTCAGTATTACCGTTTGCCAGTTGTGTGACTTGAGTCACCTGCATATTAAATGAGGTGTTATCTATAAAATGCTCAGAACAGTGTGGAGCCCTGTTAAGGAAGTGCTTAAAGAGTGTTAGTTAACGTCATTGCTGTTAATCGTGGTCACTGCCTTTCATCTGATTGTTGGCAACCGGATAGAACTGGAAAATAAGCTGGTCCACTTTTTCTTTGCTCATGTGTTGTATGTATATCAAGCCATGGAAAATAAGATGCATGCAATTCTGTCCTGTTGTCAATCCCAGACTCAGTCCACAGGGAGAGAACTCAGCTTTTAAACACAAATTATGGAGAAAGGAGACCTGTAGGACTCAGGACACACAGTCCACAGTCAAAAACGAAACAGCAGAACTGCAGCAATCTGAAACTTTCTGGGGAGTGTTTTTCAGCTCCCTAGATTCTTCTTAACAGTGTTTCCTATTTGATTCTTGACTTTAAGAGATCCTTCTGCCTCAGCTTCCTGAGTAGCTGGGAATATAGGCATGTGCCACCACACCTAACTTTGACTCTTGACTTTCATTTTTCACACCAGTGTGTTAAAACTTCTGGAGAAATCTAAAAGTGGGTAAATCACATGGAGATTCAGGGGCGATGCAGGAGTGTTGACCAGTCCTTCTGGGATGACTTCCGTTTTACTGACACTGAGGCCCTGTGCTTTGCTATGTTAGTGGAGCATATACATACATGCTTTAGACATGTGAACTCCCCTTTGGACTTAAGAATGCATACTTCCAAATAATTCAAGCCCTTCTAGAGTCTAGCTAGCTGGTTTTGGGCAAGTTGCCTAGCCTCTCTCCAATAAAGAGATTTTTTTTAAACTTGTGTGATTTAAAGCAAAGATAATCTTAAGTAGGCTCTGGAGTTAGACCCCCTGGGTTCCCATCCTGGTTCTATAGCTTACTTGAGCTTGGGCAAGTAATTTTCTGTGCCTCAGTTTCCTCTTCTGTGAAATGCACATGATGGTAGCCCTGTACAATTGTTCAAAGGATGAGATGAGATCTCTATGGAAAGCACTTAGTACCTGGCATATAGTAAGCCTAAAAAAGCTTCAGCTTTGAGCAGCTCTGCCTTTGATTTGGGCCAAAAATTGTTTTTTATTCAGCATTTTAAATTGCAACCCTATTCTGAGATTTGGTAAAAACATTCAAAGTTTGCATTGTCTTCTCAATTGTATATCTTTAATCATATCATCATTTAAAAATACCATAGATTATCTTAATTATATACACACATACGTGTATGTATATGTATATATATCTAACATGTAGAACAGTAAGGTTACCAAAGACTCTTGAATATATCTGGGGCCAAATGCTTACTGTTAAAGTCGAGAGGATGCCTATGCAAATTATACACAATATCTTTCAGGACAGCCAAATGGGATAGGTGGTAAGGGCAAGTGTTTTCTTTTACAGAAGCATTCCAGCTAATAAATAAACACAGAATAATAGAATTAACAGGTTACCATTTCTCATCTCCCAATGATTTAATGGATATAGGCAATGGTTTTTGGTGACTGCTAACACCACAAAAAGAGAGACAACCAGACATTGTGTGCCTTCTGCTGGATAACCAAAACCATCCATGAAATAGTCTTTCCTTTCCCCCTAAAACTGAACCTGAATCTGATCAACCAATTTACTAAGAATACAGGGAACTGAGGAACACATTCAACAACACCAGAGAGATGCAGCCAGCAAAACTCAAACTATTTGAGACATTAAAGAACAAAAGTCACTCTATGAAAAAGACACCTGCACTCAAATGTTTATAGCAGCACAGTTCACAATTGCAAAGTTGTGGAAACAACCCAGGTGCCCAACAATACATGAGTGGATCAACAAAATGTGGTATATGTATACCATGGTGTACTATTCAGCTTTAAGAAACAATGGTGATATAGCACCTCTTGTATACTCCTGGATACAGCTGGAACCCATTCTAGTAAGTGAAGTATCTCAAGAATGGAAAAACAAGCACCACATGTACTCACCAGCAAATTGGTATTAACGGATCAACACCTAGGTGGACATGTAGGAATAACATTTGTTGGGTGTTGGGCGGGTGGGAGGGGGGAGGAGGGGATGGGTATATACAAACATAATGAGTAAGATGTGCAACGTATGGGATATGGTCATGCTTGAGGCTCTGCCTCGAGGGGGGAGGGGGGCGTGGGCAATATACATAACTGTAATATTTGTACCCCCATAATATGCTGAAATAAAAAAAATAAAAAAAGAGTCTCAGAACATCCATAGCTGCACCTTTTGCCTTGATTTACTTCACGGAATGTCTTCCTGTTCTCCCCAAGACATACCCAGACCCCCCTGCCTGTGACCTCTCCATCTGGCAGTCTCAGCTCCTGCTCTGCTCCCCGGCCTGCCTACCTGGGGTCCAGCCAGGAGCACGGCTCCTCCCTCCCGCCCGCTGTCTGCGTGTGACGCCTTGTCTTCTAGAAGGACTGCCCTGGCATCTTTTCTAGGCCAAGGTGGACTTTGTGGTTCCCTGCAGCAAGCGCATGCTGGCTCTTGCTTACTGTCCTACCCAGAACCTGCCTTGCTTTACGGTGACTTCTGAATGACAGGCAAGCCTCAGCTGCCCTACTTTGCCTACTGGCTGCATTTGGCTCAGAAGTCCCTCATTCCTCCTGGAAAGAGGTGCTTCTCTTGACTTCCGGGACACCCCTCGCCTGGTTTTCCCTCTGCCTGCAGGGATGTGCTGTCCCAGGCAGGTTGCTGGTTCTCCCACGGCCCTGACCATGGAGCGCTGCAGGGCTCAGCCCTCAGACCTCGTCTCTTCTGTCTCTGCTCCTCTTTTGCTGTTCTCATGGCATTAAATGCCACCTCTATACCGAGGACTCCCCAGAGCATATTCCCAGGCTGAAACTCGCCTCTGAACTGCAGACTGGGAGGTGCTACCGCTGCCTGGCATCTGATTGGCATCGTGAGCTTCCCCTGTGCACAGAGGGATTCTGCATGTTTCCTGCAGACTTACAGCCCCTGGACCAGGCGCCAAACCAGCGCTGTGCTGGCCGGGAGGTGGCCGTCGAGGACGGCTGCAGAACGGTGCTGAGGCTGAGGCTGCCGGGTGGACCCTGCACCTCACCTCTCCCCATACCCTGCAGCCAGCCCTGCCCGGGTACAGACTCCAGGGGAAGGCTGGCCGCACAGTCTGCCTGGGAGCGCCCGGTCAGCTGTCCCGCTCTTGTTTGTAAGAGCTAGGAAAAAAGACTCTTTCATTTTCGGTATAGTATTTCAAATATATTCAAGACCATAGTTTTAAAATTAGTTGAATTAACATTTACGATGTCATCCATGAAGCTGAGACTTACGCATCTCGTACTTTTTAAAAAGGTCTTTTTCACTAAGTTATCAAAAATAACTTTAATACATTGTACTGATTTAAACAATTCAGGAAAAATATTAGAAAGAGAATTAACAATACCTCCTGGCATTTTTTCAGACATTGTGCTCTCTGATTTATGTATTAGTTCATTTAATTCTTCAGATGTTCTGAAAGGTGTAGACTATTAACTCCATCTTATAGTTTAGAAAATGGATGCTCAGAGACATTAATGAAATTGCCTGATGTAGCTCAAAAGGACTAGTAAATGCACAGGGCTGAATACGCGTCTGCTGATGCACATGCTAGACACACCTGCGTGAGGGGCTGGAGACAATATGATCACCCTGTGTCAAAGACGGGCCAGAGGGGTAGCTCTGTACACATACTCTGTGTCAAGTTTGGATATCTGATTATGTAGTTTAGCCTCATAATTACCTTAAGAGTGCAATGATGCAAAAGTTCACCATAAGACTTTAAAATTGGCAAAGTGATAATATATTACAAATTTGTGCAAAGGGTTTATAATAATGGTTTAACTTATAACACAGTTAATCACCACTGAGTTGGATTTTACACACTATCAAATAGCAAAAAAAAAAAACTTTGTATCATCTGATGAATGGGTGTCTTATCTAAATGATAGCAAACATTTTCGAATACTGTTCTCTAATTATATGATTCTTTACTGAAATCACAGATAGAATTTTAGAAGTGGAAGGGAGTTTAGGATTTGTTTTTTTGCCAAATCTTATTTTGCAGATAAGGTATTTATATAAATACTTCTTGAGTTGAAAAAAGTAAAAAAATAAGCTAACTATAAATTACAGCCTAGAAACACAATTTCTCAACAAAACATTAAAATAGCCCCCATTTATAAAATTTGCTTAGCAAATATAAACCAATTTGTTTTGCATCTCAGAGCACATTGACTATACATTTTTAGAAATATAGGAGAAGTCCATGCTAATAACCAGATATACAAGCAGTAGAGATGGTAAAATGTGAGTCTCCTACACGCATGGTGAGGTCTCTTGTTCCATGTCTCTGCAGCAAACAGCGTGTTGGGAACACAGGAGCTGTTTCCTGTGTCACGGACACGTGTATACATACATGTACACATAGATGCATAGATATGTCTACATTTATATGC
Organism: Cheirogaleus major; assembly: GCA_963574435.1. Taxonomy (NCBI): domain Eukaryota; kingdom Metazoa; phylum Chordata; class Mammalia; order Primates; family Cheirogaleidae; genus Cheirogaleus; species Cheirogaleus major. The sequence goes on along the minus strand of CAUYPO010037030.1, from coordinate 85,628 downwards.
GACATTTCCTATGTCTAAGCACACATATGTAACAGACTACCTTTTTATACAAATAGATTTGTATAATTCAATAAGTTTGAAATGAGTTCTTCATTTATAAATGTATATCACCTTTATTAACTTTTCTAGATCTGCCTCATTCTTTTTTTAAAAATGCATAGAATCCCATTATATATATAAATATTTATTTGTCCTTTTCCTTATATTTGAAATTTTAGGTTTCCATGGTTTATTTAAAATATAGCACAACGAATACCCTTATCTAGGTCTCCATGCACACTTACGAAGGAGCTTCTATACCCACATGCTTCTGTCCACAGACATGCTGGGTCAAAGGGCATCCACATGTAACACTCAGCAGACCTCGACAAATTCACGCTGGAAAGGTTGCCCCAAAGTAAACTCCCACAAGCACAAACAACTGGCTTTTTGATATCTCAATCATCTGTGGTCTATACATAATAAACAACAATATAAGGAACATCGACTTAATGTGAGCTCACCATGGGCAAGGCACTGTTAAGAATTATACATAAAGGCCGGGTGTGGTGGCTCACACGTGTAGTCCTAGCACTCTGGGAGGCCGAGGCGGGCGGATTGCTCAAGGTCAGGAGTTCAAAACCAGCCTGAGCAAGAGCGAGACCCCGTCTCTACTATAAATAGAAAAAAATTAATTGGCCAACTAAAAATATATAGAAAAACATTAGCCGGGTATGATGGTGCGTGCCTATAGTCCCAGCTACTTAGGAGGCTGAGACAGGAGGATCGCTTCAGCCCAGGAGTTTGAGGTTGCTGTGAGCTAGGCTAACGCCATGACACTCTAGCCCAGGCAACAGAGTGAGACTCTGTCTCAAAAAAAAAAAAAAAAAAAAAAAGAATTGTACATATACATGTGGATATAGTTGTACTAACATCATCTCCAAACTCACACCGACACAGCACACATGTGGCGTGACTGGTCCCCTAAAGCAGTGAGGCTGCACAGCCAGTGAGGACAGAACCAACCTGTATCTGTCTCCACAGCCTTTGCCCCCTCGAATGCAACGTGGCGCCTTACCTAAGTCAAAACAGGAAACCAAATCACAAATTTGTAATTTATAAATCCCTCTGGAGCAAAACCATTCATTTTGAAGTCCTTGCCATTGTTAAGTAGGGACTTACACCTGACATCTTCTTTATTCTTACTTTTAACTGTTTGCTCACCTAACACAGATTTGACTCCCAATTTCTCTTTCTCCTCATTTAAAGTCTCCAGCTCTCCGGTGGCGCGTCAGTAGCGGAGGCCTGTGACTCATCTGACAACCCTTTTCTACGCTGAATGGTGACTTCTCAATGCGGAAATCAGCCCGCTGACTTTGTTTTATAATTGAACGGCATATTTATAGGAACGCTAAGGGAAAACCGGGCAGCTGTGTGAGTTGTCACTGACACGGAGGAAAAGCAACGTCCACGCCGCTCGAGGGACTCATCTCTGAGCAGCGGTGGCGCCTTCTGGCTCCCTCGGCCCTCCCGAGACTTGGCCTCGTTTTCTCTGGCAGGGACCGAACTTCAGGCTCTGGTTTCTGAATGCAGTCCGTTAGAATGTGCGCTAAATGATATGTGTCACCCTTTCCTTGTGGATTTATCGACAAGCTCAACTCAGAGCTGTGACTCGCCAATGCGGTGAAGCAGGACTCTGGTCAGGTGACTATTTCTGTACTTGCTGGCTGAGCCATGATGGCAACGCCACAAATTCCCTGTGCTCTGCCCATGACCACGGGCAAGCCGCGTGTCTGCACGGGGACATGTGACAGGGGCTGCCGGCTGCCCGCCCAGATGCCAGGCTGTGCAAAATCCGCCTCCAGCAGCAGCATCTGGCTGTCGACAGGCTCCACGGCCCCGACACTGACAGCCCTGACATTGCCTGTGGCTCCGTCACGGAGCGCTCTGCTCGCCGCACGAAGGTTCCACTTGGAGCCGCTTTCCTGGATCCACCTGTGATCCTCAGCTGTCTGCATGTCGCTATGAGCTCGAGGGAGAGGATGGCGCCTGTGCAGACACCTCTGGAGATCTCTGCACATACTTACATGGAAAATCAGACACCCTCGGTCTGGGCGGGAGTTGGGGTTCCCGGCACGCTGCTCTGAGATGTCTGCACCCCCAGATCTCAGGCCAGGGTCACTCCACGCACGGCTGTCAGTGAGGTCACAGGGGTGCCGCGGGACTGGCAGACACGGCAAAGGAGTGTCTCAAAGACGTCAAAACGGGAAGTGAGGCTATTCAAGCCATCATTTCCAGTCCCCCTCGGCGGCAAGCACAGCTCACATCCCTGCTTTCTACCCCAGCGACTTCCAGACCAGCGAGTTGGATCGGGAAAAATATCAACAGCTAAATTCTCAATCAAGCACGGGAGACATTCCACGCTGCGGCAGGGTGGCAGGGAGATAGTCACCTGCCTGCTCCCCATCCTTGCTCTGTCTGTCTGCCACTTACTGACCACAGGCACGTGCAGGCTGGCTGAGTCACTACCTGAGGTACTCAAGGCTTGTTGGGGGAAAGTGATAGCAACAAAAACAAGACAACAACACCTGATCTAGGAGCCTGAGTAGGTGGATTTCCCCTTACCTGCCCCAGCCATGCCCAGGCTCAGATTCAGTCCTGTTTGCTTTGTTTTGTGCTTTAGATTCAGTTCGGTTTGATCTTAAAAGTAACCAGAATGAGCGGCTGGTGGTTGTGGTTCTTTTCAGAGCTGTGCACAAGTTCTGTTGAACCAGAGATACCTGAGAATTGATACTGCGAATCCCTTGACAACAAGGGAACTTTAATTCCGCAATTACGCAAAGGCTTATTTTGCAAACATTCCTGGGAACAAGAACACAGTACAAACACACGATAGGATGTAAATTGCTGATTATTGGATCCCCTCATGGAAGAGGGAAGAAGCGATGCCTTCTGTAGTGAGGCTTCTGGAGGTATTGAAGGTAGCTTTGGAGAAGAGGGAGCAGGTGGCATCCACGGAAGGAAAAGGCAGAGCAGGGAGGCAGGGCTGGCGCCGTCTCTAACGGCAACGAGCCGCCCTGCGCTCGATCCAGGGAGGCTCCACTCCACCCGGCACCGTGGCACACACAAGAGCTGGAGTGTGTTGGCTTCCTGCACACGTGTGGCCCTCCCAGGGCTGCCTCGAGCTATGCAAGTCACCGTCCCATAGATGAAGAGCACTGGACTTGGAGTCAGCCCTTCCATCTGCTTCCTCAATTTCCTTTGGCCCAGGTGGGTGCATCTGTAAAATGAGTCTGACAACTGCTTCTTCAAACTCTAATGAATGTTCTCTGAACGGTGAGCAGGACATGCGTGTGCGATGTCACCGTGTGTCCAGAGTGACGCAGCCCTGTTCTCACCAGGGGAGAGTCACTCACTTCCGCAGGTGACTCCCTGCACAATGACTCCTCCTGGGAGTCACAACAGGTTTTAGGGGTGATGCAGCCCCTTTTATTAGTTTAAGGATGGCAGTGTGTGTTTGAGACAGGAAAGCAGTGTGGGGCGAGGCGGCGGCCCCGCACCGGGCAGGCGGGAGGGCGTGGGCTTGGTTCTTGCAGCTACTGCTGCTCCCGGCCCTGGGGCCGTGCGTCCTGTCCTGCTGGTGTCCGGGTCGATATTTCCACCCAAGTGGTATTTCTTGTCACTCTGGCCCTCCAGGGGCCTCTAAGAAACAGAGGTTAGCAGCAGACTTTGGTGAGGAGAGTGGCAGCCCGTCTGCACACAGCCCCGGACGCGGCGTCAGGCGCACTCAGCACTAATCAGTGCCACTCCACCCGCGGCACGTCATCGGCCAGTGGCAGGGCGGCGAGGGGGTCCAACTGCAGCACAGCAAGGACTGGGCTGCAGGAGAAAGGGCTCGGGCGGTCCTGTCTCTGCCGTGACCGCGGCAGACCCTCGATGCTTCTGGGCTGTGGCTGCGTGGGTTCCTTGCCTCTCCCGGCTGTCTACTCCAACACCGCCCAGACACAGGCTTGGTTGGCGTGACCTCTGCTGTCTGAGACCTCTGTGTGCCCACGGCAGGGAGGAGGAGAGAAAAAGGGGCCGTGGTCTCTGGCACGCACAGCACAAGGAATAAACCAAGCACCGCGGAATCGCCGCTCTGATCTGCCTCCCAAGAGCAGATCTGAGAGCAGAGCGGAGCTTCACAGCCAGACAGAGCAGGGACCCAGGACGCGGCAGTCGCCTCGGATAGTTAGGAATCAATTTTCGTAACTATCACGTTGCACGAAAGAAGTCCACAGTGGACTGCCGAGAGGGGTCCAGCCTCTCACATAGTCGCATGTCGATGCTGTGGCATTTTGCTGTTTCCAGCCACAGTCCAAAACGGGAATAACAGCTGCTGCTCAGAAATATTGTTTTGTTATGGAGAGTTTAGTTTGGTTTTGTTTGTGTGATCCAGAACTGCAGCCATGAACACCAACTCATACCCGGGCTTATAGCTCTTAGGTAAGTCCATGCTGGTTTTATGCAATGAAATATGAAATCAATCTTCTACTTTGTAAGTTTTAAACGGCAGCTCGCCTACATTTGTCAGGTCAAGCAGCTACATCTGTGAAACGCAGGGGTACACTCATCTCTTTAACGTGCCCTCACCATTCTCCTCCCTACAGATTGGGATTTAGCGGGTGGCGAGGAACGGAATACCATTCCCACGTTGCTCTTTGCTAGATCGTTTCAATTAAAAAATAATAGCGTCAATGAGCTTGTCGCTTCACACCAGCCTCGGCTATCCCGCTCTGAAGACCATAAAAGAAGAAAGGAGGCCCCGATGATAGTCTGAAGACCAAAGACTCTGAAGACGGAAGAACACAAACGTGCAGTGCAGAGTTCAGGGGTTTCTGCTGTGTGCACACAGGGTGCTTCGAATAGTGCATTTACGATGAGTGCGGCTCTGGAAACGTTTGAGAAACTATTTGGGGGTATAGATCACGCGCACTTGCTGTTTATTAATGCTCGAGATGCAAAGCTGGCATGCGAGGAGAAGGCAGTGGGGCACGAGCTTACGCAGTCGAGAGGACAGACTCAACAGTGCTGAATCGCCCAGGGCTCTGCTTTACCCGAAACTGCGGCCTTCCCGCAATGGTGCCTCTGAGAAGCAGGGAATGGAAAAGGGCTATAGAACATCCTGGGTCAAATTAGGGAGTTTCTTCTCTGGTTCAGATCTCAGCCAGAGAACGAGCAGCTGGGTGAGCCGGGGTTCGGAGGACCAAGTGAACAATGCAGACTGTTCTCTCGCACAGGCCCCGCTCGGTTCTGTGTGTGTTGGAACAAAGGGGACATCGGGCTCCGCTGCCTTCTCCTGACTGAGCCCCTTGCTCATCCGCAGGCCCCAGACCCCGCGCCTGGGCTGCCGGTCTCCACCTTGACCCTTCGCCCGGTCCTGCCCCGTTCTGGGGACCCTCTGTCTCTCTTCCCCTCCCTCCGCCTGCTGCCTGCCAAAGCACCTGTCAGAACCCATCGACTTCTCTTTCCCTCCACGCTGATCCATTGTGGCAACGAGTTTCCCTGCGGAGGTCTGTTTCCCAGCGGGGGTCCCGCCTTTGCCCTGCTGACTCCTAACCAGCTTTTCCCACAGAAACGAAGTTTGTGGGCTGCTCTGGCCCTTTGGGGTGCACCTGCTTCACTCCCCACTGATCCGCCATGTTCTGCGTGGCCAGGGAGAGCGTGGGGCCCCTTCCTCAGTTCCAGCACCTTCCACGCTGACACCCACCGCAGCTTGGGCTGCACTAAATCCTCGGACAACTGGCTTGCACCCATGTGAAACTGTGAATTCATGTCATTTTATTCACTTCCATGTTTTTCACAATGTTCACCATCCTTCATGTTGCCTTCATTCCCAGTTTAAAAAGATATTTCTGCAGTATCGGGAAAGCTTGGCTGTGAATGGATTTTGTACTACTAGCGGGCAGACGGGCGGATACGCTATTCTTTGTTGAAAAACCAGTGGTTTCACTTGCATTGCATTTGAATTTTTGAGGCAAATAGGTACAGTTTCTTCATATCCCTCAACAAGCCCAGGAATCCACAGCTCATTATATCTCGAATTCCGAGTTCTCCATCAGTGATCCTTAGAACTGCTGAAGACCCGTTGGTTTTGCCTTTCTTCAAATAAGATAGATGTTTCTGGAGAAGATACTTTCTGGTTCCTTCTCCCCTCCCCCCCGCCTCCCCGCCCCGTGCAGCCCCTCGCGGCCCCTCCCCCACCCCTTCCACCTGAAGGTTCGGAACATCCACGACAGACCTGCAGCCGGCACTCGCAACGCAGCACACGGGAGCACACGCAGAGCTCCATCTGCACTGCATGCCACCACGCGAGCGGCTTTACAGACATGGGCCAAGGTGAAACCAGGGCACCAGAAAGGGACCATCCTTCCACATTAAATTCCCGCACTTCTCTGACATCATAGTTCTAGCGGTTTTGTCACCCTAAGGTCTCGGACGGCGATCTCCTCCCTGGCATCCAGCCACTCCTGTGAGTACATGAGGTGCGTCCACGCACGCCTCATTTGAGTGGACACTGCCTTTCTGACCACCTCACCTGCAATGCCCAGGGAAGCAAGGGTGGCTTCTCTGCAGAAGGTCGGGGACACCGGTGCCCTGCCCGGAGCATTCACTGGGTGCCAGGCCCTGCCGCACAGGTCACCAAGCCTCCTAAACACCTGGGTTGGGAATGTCCCTCCTCCAAAGAGGGGGAGCTTAAATAGTCCCTCAAAGTCACATACGTCGTGCCTCCGTGAGTGGCAGAGGTGGCGTCTAAAGCCGGGTTCTGCCTCACTATGAAAGTTGGGGGCTTCCGGGGAACCTCACAGTTGAAGGAAAACCGGGACAGTTGGTCACCTGCAACTCCCACGGCGGCACCATACTGCCTTGTAAAAGATTAACTGAGATGCTTAAAGGACAGGCAGGGCGTGGATGCAAAACCAAGACTATCACTGCTCACGATCAAGACCCTTCTGACAAAAAGGTACATTATTCTTCTTGCCTGATACAAAGACAAGAGTATTATGTGTTGAAAGGAGAAACAGTGTTTCAAGGTTTCTTAGCCGAGTTGTTCTTTAGAATGTAGCAACCCCAGGTTTTCAGAACCACAGAACATGGGGAGAAACACCCTGAATTTCTGCACTTAACCTAGTGCAACAAGGTAAATCAAGGCCTGTTGTTGATGAAGACAGTTCTGGCCTGGGGACTCGTGGGCTCTGTGTCTCTGGACAGGTACCCTGCTCGCTGGGCCTCAGTTTCCTAACCCAGACAGTGAGGTGTTGGGTCTGATCAGCAACGTCCCGAGCGGGCCACCAGGGAGTGATTCATTTCTGTGGCCGAGAAGGAAGGGTGGTGTCCCTAGGCACGGTTTCGGATTTATGTGTAATACAAATACGGCTTCTGCAAGTATGTGCGCAATGGAAACCCTCTCTGCGTGCAAGGTGTATGGAGATCACTGCTTACCAAATGCTTGAGAACCACTGTGTGGGTGACACACGAGGACAGCCGCTCTGTGCCTAAATGTCTGGTGGGTGGCCCTCTCTTCCCCAGGGCAAGCTATAGGCCCAGCATCCACCAGCAAAACCACAGCCCAGAGACGAAACCTGTGCACACACGTCCGAGTGTCCCCAGCTCGTGCCCAAGCACAGCTGTGAAAGCTCCCCCAGAGATCAGCTCGGGCAGCAGTGCTCCGTGCAAGCGCAATGACTGGAGGGACGATGCCTGCGCCTCCACACGCACCTGACGGACGGGGTGAGCCCGCTTACTAGAGGCTGCCCCCTTCCTTGGCAGCCCCGTAACTATGCCCCCCCCAGCCTCTAGATGCCTGGTCCTTCTCTTCATCTTGGTCTCCTGTGTCTGGGATGATCGGAGGTGCCAGGGCCGGTGGGCGGTGCGAGAGGCTGCCCACGGAGCGTGAGGGTCGATCAAGTCAGCCCTCACGTGCCAGCGCTCGCATGACCCTGACCCATCCTCCTCGCCACACCGAGCCTGGCTCCCAACCTCTCAAAACGATAACGCGATCCCCTTCGATACTTTCTCAACTATATGCACATGTACGAGCAATGCTGATGCAACACTAGTGCGTGAATGGAAGTCACTATTTCTAGTTTAGAGCCATGCCCAGCTCCTCACTGTGGCTTTTGCAGGCCGCTGTCAGGTAACATAGCAGAAAGCAAAGCGAATGTGATAACACGCATGCTCAATGGAACATGTCACACACATGTGTCCGCACATACATAGACATGTGTGCACATTCATGGACTGAGCAAGGCAAATGTGCTAAGGTAACATACATGCACCACGAACATGTCACATGTATGCATGTGTGCACATGCATGGGCAGAACAAGGCAAATGTGATAAGGTAACAGGCATGGCCAAAGGAACATGTCACACATAAGCGTGTTTGCATGTACACGGACAGATGGGGGAGAGGAAGGCAAATGTGACCCCAAAGGGGGCCCAGTGTGAGCCACGTGGGGATGTTTTCATAGGCCAGTGAGGCTCCCTCACATCCCCCGGGGCTGTTCCGTGCACGTGGGCGGCGCATCACATAACTCCAACGTCACATGCAGAGAGGAGAACGGAACAAAACTCAAGGAAACCTAAAGCATTAGAGACACGCAAGAAGCTACCAGTCATTCATCAGAGCCTGACTACACTGAGTGTGAGAGGATGAGCTTCTCACTGTGCGGCGGGCGAGGGCAGGGCCGCGCCAGGGCACGCGCGGAGACGCGGGCAGGACGCCCGCTGTGTGCTGCCTCACTGCTGACGCCGCCCAGAGGGCGTTTCCCCCTTTCTCCCCAGGGGCCGGCGGGGCCTCCGGACTACAGCCAGGCCACTGACGGTGAAACAACAGTATGGACCAAAAGGCTGGTCCCGACCCTCCTGCTCTGCAGTTGGAGCTGAGAGGCGAGTCCTCCCGGGTCCCTGTGCCTCAGGCTCTTTTTTCATCCCAGTTTATATTCTTTTCTTGGCATTTTTTCCCTATCATTCTTCCTCTTTTTTCTCCATTCCTCCTTGTCCATAGTAACTGACCACCTTATTAAATAAAATTTTAAATTTCCTGGTGGCATAGTTCTCGAGCAAAAAATTTTATCCTTTGCCCTAAAAACTGGTTATAATACAGAGCCCTAACTGCAAAAGAAAAAAGTGTGTTAACATGGAAAAGGCTAAAGACAGGCTAAACAGATACCAACACGGCAATAGTGACAATTTCCAGATGGAAGGAATTTGGGTAATTCCTTTTTTTACCCTTTATTATTTTAAAATATTATATAATTAAATATATGCTTCATAGCAATACAAATTAAAACATATGTGTCTAATTCGTCTCTCTGAAGCAATATAAGAAAAAGATAATATAGCTCTTACTTTCATTTGGCCCTGAATTATATTATTCAAAAGTGAAGTTTTGTGTCCCTTAACATGGAAGTCTCCACCTTCCAAATGTGTCATAGTTTTTCTTTTTCCCCCCATAGAAGCAGAATCTTTAGGTCAAAAAATGGTGTCACTCCCTGCCAGCCCCCAGGTGGCTTTGCAGGCTGTAGCCCTCGGTCAGGGGGCAGTTTGCATATTTCTGTACCCACCACTGTCATGGAGTTGGCCAAGATTTCTAATTTTCACAACTTAGAAATTTAGGTAAAAAGTTACATTGTTAAAAACCACAACCAAAGTAATGTCCTAATATCCCATTCTTAGATTTGCACCTGCCGTTTGGGGTTAGCCTGTGAGTGTGTGGCGGTCACCATTATTCTTACTTGGGAGGGACAGAGGGAAAAATAAAGACAAAAATTATTACAAATGCAATGTGTGAACTTCTGTTCTATGTTCTTGACATGGATGCTATAATGATGTCGGGACTCTCCTTGTGAATTTCTGAGTTTCGTCATCAGTGAGTGTCTTCACAAGGCAGCAGCCGCTCTGTGCTCTCATAGGACATTGCTCAGCAACCTTGTTGGAACCTGTTCCTCCTCCTATCCGGCCACATGCAATGGGTCAAAAAGTGTGATCTTCAAAGTGACTTTTAAATGCATATTGACTTCTTGGAAAAGACATCTTTTCTTGAGTAACATAAAAATAATCCGAAAAGAGGGAAGAACAGTCAAAGGTTAGGGAAGCCCGGAAGTGTGTGTGCTGGTCCGACCTGCAACTCCCCACCCGCCCAGACAGCACCTGTCTCCGTCCTCAGCGTCTCTGCGCTGCCCGGAGCTACCTGCCCTCATACCACTCTGGGACGCCAGGAATTAACTGAAAAACACACTTTGCACGTTATCCCATGTTGAGCTCAGTGGAGGGCTCGGTATACACTGACTGGTGGAAGGAAGGAGGGAAGGAGGGAGGAAAAAAAGGGAAAGGAAAACATGTCAGTAGAGGAGCTTGCATCACTCACGTACGCGGAAGACCAGAGTTTGTTATTAGCTTAAAGGGAAAAACTTTCCTAAAAGGAAGTCCATGAGCACAGAGACCAGATCTGTCTTTTCCCCTCTGTAAATCCCTGCCTGCCACAAGCCTGAAAAGGAGCTCAGGTCTAGCGACATCGCCTCAGTGGATGAAAAGCAAAGAAAACATGTTGCACGACCCGATATTACTAATATCAGTATCGCTACAAATGTAACCGAGCAACAGTCAATGCCATCTCAAGAGCCTTCCAGGGACGTGGTACTAAACTACAAATTTTCACTTCATATCATGAAAAAATCCTGATGTTTTAGCTAGAAGCAAATGCCCTGTCCTGAGTCTTTTCTCCATCTATTATTTTACTCCGAATCTGGTCTCATGAAGATATTGTCTGTGATATTGCCTGGCGCACGGTAGGAGCTTGATGAACAACTGTAAAAATAAATCTACTCTTGTATTCCTTCACTCGGCTTCCTCTGTCCAACAGTCACTGGGGGATACTGCGGGCGTTCCGGAAAGCAGCAGGCAGGGTCCTGCTCCCGAGAGACGGCGTCTACTCATGTAGGCATGAAGGAGGAAGGCCCATTTCAGGGTCTCGGGTCATTTTTGGCCTCATGAGTGGGCATGGACTTCAACCACAGCATGAAGTAGACAGTGACCGCACAGGGCTCACAGTGGCAGATTCTGCGGAAGTGAAGCGTGTGCCCGCTGCAGGCACGACGTGTCTAAGTCGTAGCAAGGAGGGGTGCAGATCAGAGAGCTCGGTGCCTTGGGAAGGAGCAGAGTTAGGGAGCTTGTGGCAGAGGGGTCTGTGCTGTCCCCAGCTGGGGGGGGGGAACGTCCCCCAGAGCAGGGGAGGAGGACGGCCCCAGGCGGGAGGAGGACCTGGGTGCGTCTGCCCTGAAGTTGGAAAATACAAGGAAGACGACGGAAATGTTCAAGTAGAGGAATGGAAACTGTGCTGAGTAAAAATGCACTTTTTTACAATTTTCTGAATAAGAGTGTTAAAATGAAGCTTTGGGAAGGCTAATCCTATTTGAAAAGCCGTAAAGGGGTTTGCTCTTCAAAGACATTCTTGGTGAATTCTTTCACGAAGAGAACAAAACAATTTTGTAAAGTAAATAATCTCCTATACAACCTTATCTTCTTAAGGTTTGCTTAAATCAGAACACATCCTCACGTGGCCTCCTCCTTAATCAGGACAGCTGGATTTAGGGTCCTCCTCCTCCCCAAATAATGACACGGACTAATAGACTTTATAAAACACGTGGTATATACCACATGCCATATTTAGCCAAATTGCCTCTGCTCACAGGGGTGTATACGGCTTGTATGATAGAATGCACAGGACTCCAAATGTGCATCTGGGATTTTTGTTTGTGTTTTTGTTTCTGGATTCTGGTGGGAGCTGCAAACTACAGTGAAGGCATCTGAACATTGCACAATACATGTCAGTATGTGAAACAACTGTGAGTCGCAAAGTTTGTTTCTAGTGAAAAAAATGCTCACGTCATAGAAAAATGTTCACCCTAATTGCCAACCTTGTTAGCAGCTGTTTCGGCAGAAAGGCTATACAGACTGACAGTTTACACTGATGGGTGCAATTTTTTAAATGACTAAATTCCAGACACACCCAAAGGGCAATTAAATACAGATTCCATAACAAACTATTCACAGAAACTTGGAGATCATAATTTTGAATATGTTTCCGTTTAGACCATACAGATTCAGTCCATAGAAAGATGTTCTGCTTATCGAAAGACTTTTCTATATCAGACTAACCTACTTTCGTGAAAAGTCACAATCTAGAGGAACACTGTCTGGGTGTCCAGTCTGTGCTGGAGAGGGGTGGTTTTTCCAGAGACCAGTCAGCGTGGGTTTTTGTCTGTGTCCACTTATAAAATTAAACAGTAAACCTTTGCGAGGCTCTGGGTTGATGGACATACAAGGGGCAAATAACGACCTCATAAACCAAAGGATACAGTGTAGCGTGCGCAGTGTCGTGTGGGCTGTAAAATGCTTGTGCACCAAGGACATCCCCCACGCCCCGCCGCTCTGTCGACACTCTGTTGAGTGGACAGAGGAGATCGTGGCCCCATGTTCCCGATGAGGAAGCTGAGTCTCCGCTGAGCGTCCCAAGTGCCTGTTATCTGTAATGAGGCCAGAGGTCCCGGGGAGAAGGGCAGCCTGCACCTGCTCAGTGCCAGCAAGACCACCATGGCTGTCAGTAGCTCTTTCTGCCTCTCAGATAACAGGGAAGAGGGAGGATAGTGGCAGAAATACAGAGTGACCTAATAGGACATGGCCCTTGTCAAGACACAGTGCTCCCGCGTGCTGGCCCCGTGGGCACTGCCCTGAGACCTGCCTGCTGTGGCCGGCAGTCCACGTTCTCCCTGCAAACCAAAGCCCAGAAATTCTTCTCGCTCCCTCGCCAACCAGATCACCTGGGAGAGTGGAGATGCCTGCTGCACTATTCCGAAGTCCTTGTTAGGACAAAGATACGTAGAATGAGGGTTTTCCCTTTAGCGGCTACGTGCAACATTGTGTCCTATTATACATTCTGAATTGTATCAAGTGCACTCAACAGGAGTGGACCACTTGGGTCCAGCTCACCACCTGAGCTGACAGGTAAACAGCACAGCATCGTCTGTACAGTTTGGGACCGCCTCTATGGAAAGAACTCAAACAACTCAAAGTAGAACTCCCATTTGATCCAGCAATCCCACTACTGGGCATCTACCCAAAGGGAAAAAATGACATTCTATAAAAAAGGCACCTGCACTCGAACGTTTATAGCAGGACAATTCACAATTGCAAAGATGTGGATTCAACCCAAATGCCCATCAATGCATGAGTGGATAAACAAAATGTGGTCTATGTGTACCATGGAACAGTACTCAGCCATAAAAAATGATGAACTACCTAACGTATCATCCTGGATGGGACTGGAGCCCATTCTTCTAAGTGAAGTATCACAAGAATGGAAAAACAAACACCAAATGTACTCACCATTAAATTGGTACTAATTGATCAACACTAATGTGCACATACGGAAATAACACTCATAGGGTGTCGGGCAGGTGGGAGGGGGAGAAGGGAAGGGGTGTGTGCTGGATGGGTGTGCACATTTGTCCGGTGGTGCAGAGGCAATTTATGTAAACAAAGAGTTGGAACCCCCATAATACTCTGAAATAAAAAACTAAAAAAAAAAAGAAGAAATGGTGTTGAGCAAACTACAATTAATCAAATTTTCACAATTCCGATTGTCATATCAGTTGATTTCTCACCTATAGACATTTTAGAAACCAATTTTAATCAGCATGGTAGTAAATATGAAGACTCCAAGTACTTATTCTTATAAAGTGGGACGCCTATAGATTTTAAAGAATCAGAGCAAAGCCCAGAAGGATGAAACATCTTAGCTGACATCAATTTATTTATCACGGGGGGACTGTTAAATGCCATCACTCTGTGTAGATGGACTTGGACACTTTGCTGTTAAAAAAAATTCCTGAAACACTCAGTGAAGCTATAGATCCAACCAAGATAAATATAGAAAGCTTATATAAAGGGGTAATGCAAATTTAACTTTGAGCCCTTAGTTTGAGTTACTTGATGCCATCTTCTGATTTGATGAAAATGTCCTTTTAATGCAGACGTTTATACGACCACAAGAACCAGCAAAGATAGCAGGGCTTGTGCTTGGGGGACATCAGCCCCCAGCAGCCAATGCCCGGAGCCTGTGGCTGTGACCCCTCAGGGGACATGGGGTGAGGTTAAGGACCCTGAAATGAGCAGGTCTCACAAGCAAGAGGAGGAGGAGGGTCCGAGTCCTGGGGGTTTGGACATTCTGCGCTGCCGGCGTTGAGGGTGAGCTGAGGAAGGCAGGTGGCCTCGGAAGATGGGGAGGTGAGAAAAGGGGTCTCCCCGGAACCTTCCGAAGGGCTGCAGCCCCGCTGACCTTGACTTTATCCCCGTGAGACCTATTTTGGACTTGTGACCTAGAGAACTATAGGATAATAAATCCGCGTCATTTTGAGCGCGAAGTTTGTGGGGATTCGTTGCAGCTGACAATAGGAACTTAAGGCCGGGTCCCTGGCCTTCCCACACCTGAGGTGTCTGGTGCATTTTTGCGTGGCCAGGCATTAGAGAAGAGGCCACGGGCGTGCTCAGCGGGTCCACGAAGGGCGCCGGCGCCCCACGGGAGCGGCTGGGAAGGGTCAGCTCTCCCTGGGTCTGTGCATCCTTCCACCTGCAAGCAAAGCTCCTCCTGCACATCCATGCTCAGACCTTTCCCGCTCCTTCCCAAGGCTCTGCGAGGGGCTGGGCAGGGCTGGGCCAGGCTGGGGAGGCAGCGGCTGATGGGAGCTGAAGGCTGGGAGGGGCGAGGGGGTCTTTCACAGCAGCAGAGGGGATGGAGAAAGAAAGGTCATCCACGTGAGTCCAGGGCCAGCACCTGTGATGTGGCCGTTGCCGGCCTTCCTTCGGACAGCCCTGGCGTTGGCCGAGTCACAGCAACAGGGACTGTGGTGTGTCCACCGCACGTGGCCGCTGTCCTGTGACTACATGCACAAAGTCGTCACTGTGCCTGAGAGGAGAGCGGCCGGAAGAAGGCAGGGGATAGCGTTTCAGGCAAGGGCTGCAGGGACTTCTAAAAATTGTAAATACGTATTGGCTTACTTCTGAAGGGGAATGCTAATGAATTTTACTGATCACTTACTTATGAGGAGTGAATGTATCTACGCTTTTGCAAATTAAATTGCACCCCAAGTCTGTCAATGCTGCTCAAAAAGCTTTTGAAGGAGGACCTGGGTGAGCCTTCCGGCCTGGGGTCCCCAGAGAGTGGCCGGCTGAGAGCGCAGGGCTCGCTTCGCCCGGCTTGGGCCACCGCACAGACTCCGTGACAGAACAGGGCTTGGTGGTACCACCTTTTAAAAAGCATTAGGATAAGCCATGTGTCCACGGTATCAATCCCAGTTACTCCCTTGCTTAGATCCTACTCTAAAAAAAGTACAAACATTTCAAGAAAAATATTAGTGATAGCATTATTGATAGTTCAAAAACCTGAAAAAAAACCCTAATGTTTAAAATTAGAAAGTAGTTAAATTATGGTAATTTTAGCAAATAAAATATTTTTCAGGTGCTTAAGATAAGGTACTTTAACGACACGAGAAATGAAATAATATGAAGTGTTGCATAAAATCTTATTGAATGTTAACGTATGTGTTAAAAGCTGTCGCCTCTAAGTGAAATTAGAGTTACTTTCATTTATTTTTCTTTTGTAGTTTGCTTTATTTTCTACAGTTTGCTTACGACGAACTTGCATTCCTTTTATCATCAAAGAAGTAACATTGTAATTTATTTCAAAGCACACGGGACACGGAAACACGTCCACTGTGTTTGAGGCTTCTCCCTCCTGCCCGGCAAGGGGCGTCTTTTACGGTGCCTCATCCACCCCGCGCCCTCCCACGAGGTGCAGTGGGGACAAGGGACATGTCCAGCAGGGACTTCCGACTCGAGGGGCAGCCGGCCACCGAGCAGGGCGCACCGTCACCCCACCAACCCGCACAGATGCAGCATCACCAGGTTGTCCCACACTGCCAGTCACCCGTCCGCCCCGCGACGAGAGGTCCGCTACTAGGTCTGGAAGCGGTAACATGCCCATTTTCAAGAGTGCTTTATTCTCACAGGAAATTTGCCCACGGCTAATTCAAGAGCCTCTCTTGAGCTCCCAGCGAGCGCCAGGCCCTGCTCGGAAACCCAGAGAAAGCAGCTCCCGCACGGCACCGGCGCACGGCACGCACCTACTGAACACAGAGATGAGATGAGGTTCACCCACCGCGAGCCCAGCTTTAGCCAGGGAGAAATTTAAACTGACACTCGGCTCTCCTTTTCATCAGAACTCTATTTCTAGAGTCAAGTGTTCAGCGGTTGCCAGGGAGACGGACCCCCTCCGCGCACCTGTCTCGGTGGCGCACCTGTCTCCTGCCCCACGGCTGTGCCAGGTGGTGGGTGCCGGGGTCTCACCGTCCTGGTGCAGACCGCCCTGGAAGCCCCCTGTAACTCCAGCCCAGCTTCAGCTTCCAGGTTACGAGTCACCCCTCTCGTGGCCTCTTTTGGAAGCCCAGGGCTTTCCCGGGACTGTCACCCACAACCCTCGTCAGCGTCTCTGCCTGAGGCCACCCTGCCCCGAGCGCGAGCCCACTTGGGGTTGGCCTGCAGGGATGAGCGTCCCGTCTCCGCGATTCCGCACAAGAGGGCTGCAGAGGTAGGTCCGCAGAGGATGAGGCAGAACACGCTCCCGTGTACAGTAGGTTCTTATTTTAAGTTTATAACTGATTTCTGAATACTTAGATATAAGAGCAGCTGTGACAGGGCAGGTGTTTGGCTGCAGGAGAGCGGGAGGAGGAAGACAGGCGGCCACACCGTCTCTACCACAACTTCGCTGCCGCCGACACCATCGAGGCTGGAGGAAAAGGTCCCCTCTTCTTCCCGTGTCCCCCGCCTTCCCACAAGAGGGAATTTCTGGGTGTGGTCTGGGGGAGCCCTAGCTCTTCCAAAATGCCTTCCCCGTGATATTTTCCCACCTCTGTCTGACTCTTTCTAGAATATTCTGGGACCTTTACATGTATAGTCAAGGCGATTAAAAAAAAAAAAGAAAGAAATAAAGTTCCTATCCCACGCTTCATTTCAGTTAAGGTGATTCATTGTCTCCATATTCAGTTAGGGTCTTAGGCAACTCTTTCTGCAGAAGTTTAGAATGCAATCAAAGAGAAGGGTGTATAAAAATAACATGGTGTGTGCCATTGTGGCACCTCTGAAAGAGGAAAAAATAAAAGAGAAAGAGAGAAAGAAATAGATCTGCCGGCCAGGACACCTGTGACTCGGAATGGCTTTGCCACCTCCGGTGCAGGGCTGCAGGGCTAGAGGGAGGGTGAGGCCACCCCCCACCCTGACTGCCCGGCAAGTTCCACCTCTGGGAACAGACGCCGGCACCATGGGGCTGGGCACAGGCAGGGCCGGCCGGCTTCACGGGGGCCGGCTGTTCTGAAGGTACGAGGAGAGAGAAACATTCTCTTCACACCTGCACTTTCCACTGAGTCAAAACGCAGTGTTGCTCGGCGGGGCACTTTTGGCAATGTCGCTACCCAGCGTCACCGCGAGCGCTCCGCAGACAGGGGAACGCGATTACAGGGGAGGACTGGGAGCATGCTCGTGAAAACCACGCCAAGAAGGGCGTGTGACTACACACACACAGTGACACAGAAGAGAAGCGAACGGGGGAGGCTGAACCCCAAGAAGAGAAAGGGATCTGGGTTCATGCAGAGCAAGCAGGAACCTTATGCTAATGTTAGCAGCCCGCCGAGCTCAATGAAAATAATTGTTCGCCATCACCCCCCTCCTAGCATTTCCTTTCAGTTAGGCTGCAAGTCAACTTCCATCTGAGTCTGACTTAAAGCACATTTTTAGATGGAAAAGATGACACCGTCCAGGGCAAGTGTTCCAATATACGTAAAGAAACACACACGACACGGAGCACAGACAACTAGGACAGATGACTTCCCGCGAAACGTGTGGAAGCCCAGCGCACGCCACGCCTGGGCTCGCTCACGGAGTTGTGTCTTGTGCATTGTGTGTTCTCCGAATGGCGTGTGGTTCAGTTTGCTAACGTTTAGACGCACACAGCGCACGTGACTTAACAAGTAACGCACGTTGGCGTGAGGGTCAGTTAGCGTCATCCGTGGGAAGGGTTGGGAGCAGCTGCAGCTCAGAGCTGGACTTGGGCTCTGGAGTCGAGCTCCGTGCATGAAGGGCTGTGGCCGGATGCTCTGGGAGGGGAAGATTCGCCTAGCTGCTGTAGGATCCGGGCGGTATAGGCCGGGCCGCATCTGCACGGCGCTGCGGTGCCTCCACGGTGGGCGTTCTCCAGGATGCTGGAGCTGCCGCCCAGAGAACTGCCCTGGGAGTTGCCCGTCCCTCCGTACCTCAGTTTCTCCTCTGCATAGCAGTGGTTGTGAGGATTAATGAATACGTATCTTAGAGCAATGGCTGTCACTTAGATCAATAAATCTTAGCTAGTATTATAATTGTTATTCGATTATTTTGTTTTAAACTGTCAAAAAGTGACACGGATACAATACAGAATTCCAAAGTTACACATCAGGACGAGGAGTGTCTCTAAGTGACAATGCCTCCCGGCCGTCCTGTTTCAGCATTACTGACGGGAGCTCCTTCCTCACGGGAATCCACGGGAATCTGCGACCCCGGCCACCGTGCAGCCCCGACTGACTCCTCCGTTCCTCCTCCAGCCTCTCGTCCCAACCTTCTGTGACAAGGGAACAAGCCACACGCTGTGACTTCTCCCCGTTCATGCTCCACACGCGTCTCCTCCTTTCCCGCCGCTGTACTTCCGACTTAGGTTTTCATTATTGTTGTGGTATTTAATTCCCCCATTTCCAGGAAAGATTTGAAGGGATTTAAAATAAAAGACATGTGAATGACTAATAATCAGTAATAAAAGATCAAAGGGAAAGGTCTGGGGAAAGAGGCGATTTTACTGAAAATACGAGGTTAAGTGATTCGAACATTTCATCTTCCTAAACGTGGGGTGTCGTCCTCTTCCCACCCTGCGCTCTGCCTGGGACCCGCCCTGTAGCTCCTCCCTGAAAGCCTGCTGGGCTGCCCTAGCAGGTGACGTTTGCTCCGGAATTCCCAACGCCTGTCCATGTCCCTTAGCCCCAGGGCTGCAACACGAAAGCCGGATACATGGGGACGAGTCACCTTTGAAGCACACGCCCCATCTTCCCGTTCAGCCACAAGACTCTTCTCAAAAACCATTTCTGCTCCAGAAATGGGCAGCAGAGCAGCTGCAAACCCGTCCAGGAGGGAGGAAGGAAAGGAGCCACCGGACGCGAAAATGGCTTTGGAAACAATAATTAAATCAACCCCCATTTGCTGCTGGGTTTTTGAAAGATTTTAATTAAGAATTTTATTTTCCCCAAATATGAACCTTTTGGGCATAAACCATTTGCAGAACTGAGGCCGGCTCCGGTGTCCAGTTCTCAGCGATTGGCAGCGCACACACGTACGTGTGGATGCCCACATGCCATGCACAGAGCGGGTCTCATGCTAATCACATCATCGTCATGCTAGTGTGGCTGCTGTCAATCAAAGCAAGCCCGACAAGGTCCTTTCCGGCCCCCGTGTCCTTGCCCCGTCACGGAGGGTCCCTTCTTCTGGGCAGCGGGTGGGAACGGCCTGCAAGAGTGAGGGGGAGCTGAAGTCGTGGGAGAGGCGAGCACCCTCTCTACGCATCAGCGAGTGCGTCAGCTCAGGGCAGGAGCACGGCTTTGCTCCCCGCGACTGCGCTGCGCTGCCGAGGCCCGTGGCGTAGGGAGACACATCAGGTGAAGGATAGTTTGTCTTCTAAGAGAAAGTCCTCCTAGTGCTGCACAGGTGGAGGCTGCTCTGCGTCAACCCTCACCTCTCTCCACCCACCGCAGGCCAGAACAAACATGGGTGGACAGACGGAGGCCTGGGGTGGGGGATGAGAGCGTCGTGTCCACGCACTGACACGGGATGTATGTAAAGGGGCGGGAGGATGGCCTGGCCCCGTGACCACCATGAGACACCACACCCGAAAGGTAAAGTCATTCATCCAATGGGCACGGTGGGGTTTCTTAGGAAGTAGGTGAGGGCTTTAGATCAGAAGTTGGCAAACTGAGGCCATCAATCAAATTCAGCTACCGCCTGTTTCTATAAATAAAGTATCTGGAACATGACCACACCCATCATTTACATGTCACCTGTGCTGCTTGGTGCTGCAGCAGCAGAGGTCAGTAGTTGTACAGGGATCATGTAGCACCAAAGTCAAAAATATCTACCATCCACCCTTTACAGGTAAAGTTTGCCAACTCCTGCTTTGATCACTCCTCTGGAAACAAACGTCCAAAGTGAGGCAATAACCGTGCGAGTACTACACACAGGGAGTGCAAATAAACAGAGGTTAGAACAATAGATAGCATTTGTGAAATGCAGGATGGGTCAAAATGCTTTTTTTAAGAAAGAAATAATGGTATTATTTGGTAATGCCGATATAAACAGCCAAAGCTGCAATAAGATGCAAAGGCATAGCCCTCCATATGTCAGCAGTGACACACGGGCCAAGGACTGACGCAGAGGAGGTGCAGACAAATGCCTGCTATTTGTGTCTGCTCATGTGTGAGAGAGTGCATGCATGTACAGATGCCATTCACATATCCACACATACATGCACACTTGTAGACATGCACATAGTCACGCACACATATTTGGCTGCCTCCCCAGCGTTCCTGAAGAACAGTGGTGTCCAAGCCTCACCTTGTCTCACTGCAGAGCTAACTACAACACACATTACTGGGCCCTGCCCCCAGAGTGTTTGACTCTGTAGACTTGTGATGGGACCCAAAATTTGCTTTTCTAACAAGCCCCCGGGTGATGCTGCTACATCAGGGGACCCCACTGAGAACACTGCTTAAGAGAATCATCACCATTGCTAAGTTAATAGGTCCTGTTTAACAGCTCCTGCAGAGTGAGAATTCATTCAGGAGGAATGCAGCCCCTGCAATGTGCCACGTAACTGTGAATTTGGGGCTCATATTGGAAACGACCACTGGCATCCTCTATCCGTGGTGTCTTGACTCCCAGGCATGTCTCTGGGCTGGGGCCACGTGGCCCTGAGGGGGCTACAGAGGCCCCAGGAGTGATGTGTGCAGCACAGAGTCTATGTTTTAAATCAGAGATGATGAAGAAATAGTTATAAAATCAAATGGTTTGAATCAGCAAAAAACTGAAAATCTTTACAAAAGATTGAACCAAAAGGTCTTTGTAATAATTAAAACGAATTATGAATCTCTTTTTCAGGCTCAAGAGCCCAGGAAAAATATCTTAATGTTTTCCAAGAAGCTTTCCTCTTCATAATGCAAAGCCCGTCTTTCTCAGTGAAAACTATCGCAGCGGACCTTTGATTTGGGGGAACCAATCTGCAAAAACGAACACCACCCTGCTGCACAGCGACCTTCCTCTTCTATTCATCATGCACGAAAACGAGCTGACAGTCCCACCCCCAACTTCCAGGCTTCCAAGAGCTCTTGGGCTGGAAGACCCATCAGTTACTCAATTTTCCATGGGCAAATATTCAGGAGGAGAGCAGAGAGAGAAAATGCCAGCCAAAAAAAAAAAAAAAGAGTAAATGCTGGAGAAAAATATTAAGGAGACATCAGGAGTAATTTCACCCTTAATCCTAATATTTCGGGAATCATATAATCTTATTACTTGATGGTTCATTTTAAAGCGTTATATTCAAAAGATTAAGAATCAGAAAAACATACACTTGGGTTGTACACACCGTGTGACAACCCCGGTGTCCGTGAACAGATGTGCGGGTAAAGGTGCGGTACACATGCGTGTTGTTCAGCCTTACAGAAGAGGGAGATTCTCTCATTTGCAACGGCAAGGACGAGCAGAGAGGACAGAGTTGAATGAAATAAGCACACATAGAAAGGCGAATATTTCATGATCAGACTTATATCTGGAACCAGAAAGGTCCAACGGACAGAAACAAAGAGCAGAATGCTGGTGGCCAGGTGCTCAGTTTGGGAGGGCGGAGGTCGTGGGGAGGAGTCACAGGAATGACACAAAACCTCACGAGGGTTCTGGAGACCTGACGCTCAACACGGTGACTGCAGCTAATAACACTGCACCGCACGTCTGAGATCTGCTACAAGAGCGGCCTTACGTTTTCTCACCATAGAAACGTTTTTTGAAGAGGGTCGCAACGTGAGGTGATGGGTGTGCCGATTAGCTTGAACGTGGTAACCATTTCACAGCGTGTATGTATTCCAAACCCTCACCTTGGATACCCAGTTCTGTTTGTCCATTCTACCTCAACAACGCTGGGGAAAAAGCAATCAGGAATATGTCCCCAAAGTAAAGCTTCTGACTAGAAAACCTCTGAGTCTTTAGGCTCAGTGGAAAGACAATTCATGTCCTGACTGAACACTAACCTTACAGCAAATACGGCCGGTTTGGATCCACCCAACGAGGAGCTGACCCTACTCAGACGGCAACGCGTGGGCTCGCTCACCCGCAGGGCGGGTCGTGGAGGTGGGAACCGGGTTTGAGCCTTGTCAGTGCACCTCCCTAGCTAGTTAAAGCACTAGTTAATGTACCACCAGGCCAAGTGGTTTGAACTTTCTGAGCTCCAGCTTCTTTTACAAATACGAAAAAAGATGTTAACATCAGTGACTAGGGGACCCTTGAGTGCAGGGTCTGAGTACAAATTTTACAGAACAAATCCTTCTAATAATAAAGGAATTTGTTCTGTGAAGTTTGGATCTGGAGGACGTCCTGGGGCCTGAAGGCCGAAGGTCCCCCAGCCTGACAGCGAGACGTGTTCTGGACACAGTCACGCTCCAGCATGTGACTCCTCCCATGCGACTTCCAGACAACACGCCGGCCACCGAACGAGACTGACCTTCCCGACTCAGGGCTTCGTTCCACACGCACGGTGCCATCGTCACTGCCCTGCTCGTCCTGAATAGGACAGGCCATCCACTCCCGTCCTTAATGCTTTCAAACCCACTTAACTGACACGGAGAGCCGATGACAGGGGAAACGGGGTCTGGGAAGAGGGATTCGGTTCACACCTGCCCCTCACACTGGCCGTGGTCCCGGCCGTGGCATCTACCTGTGTCTCGGTGACCTCACCCCTAAAACGGCTATCGGGATAATAAAACATGACAAAAATTTCCCTGAGGATCAAATGAGATGAAGTTTGTGTATAGAACTTTGAAATTTTAAAGGCATGTTTGGACTTCAGAGTTGTAACAGCTCTAGGAATTTCCGCTGTATCTCAAGTGAAAACGGTGGGTTTTATTGAACAGCCATAACATCTAACCAGAAACTGAGCACTGCGATCTGGACTCCTTACTGTCTCACGACTCCCAGAATCATTCATACTTCCGATTTCCCAGGACTGATAGCAGCACCATCACTTACCCTAGGCCAAGCCCTGCATCCTGGCCAAGGAACTTTGGAATTTCTTTCTTTCTACCCTTCTGTCTTACGTATTTCTTTTTGCCTTACCGAAGCATAATTTGATGGTAAATTATTTTTTATTACATTACCTCTAGACTCTGGTTTATTTAAATTTTCTAAAAGCAATTCCCTAGATGTCCTTTCTTTTCATAGTTCCCTATTTACAATGGAGGTATGTTTCCCACCTGTACAGAAAACCACCTGCGGAGTATCTTCAGAGTCGGACACTGAGCTGGTACCACGTCAGCTGCTTGGTCCATTGGGGGAGGGATGATTATTCGTTCTGTTTTGTTGTGTCCTTTTAACATCATCTGGGACAATGTTCCTAGTATTTGTTTCTCTCCGGAAATTCTGCCAAATTCCAAAATACACTACTGTCAGGAGCCTTTCCTTGATACTTTGTTACAATGTTCTTCTCTGAAATTTCAGTCTATTATTCTAAGAACTAATTTCGTTTCTTAGCTCCGTGTGTTGAGGTTACTCAGACAGACTGAGCACTGAGGAAGTTTGGGTCAGGCAATGTTTGCATCAGACATGTGCTTGGCCTAGCTCCTGATTGCCTTTCCTCCCAGCTGTTTAGCGTGCATGTGTGTGTGTGTGCACGTGTATGTGCGTGTGTGCATGTGTGTGTGTGTTTCCAAAACACGTCTCCAATAGAATCTCCAACTATTTTTCTGACATTTTCTTCCCATTGTGTTGTTTTTGGAAACATTAAATCAAAACAGAAAACTACATTTCTAAGGCACTTATACAATATGTCTTTTGATATTTTAGCTCATTTGCATTACAAATCTGATTATAGTCTTTTAGATAAATCGGAAATGAAGAAGGAATATTATAAATTAGGAAAATAACTATATCATTTCCTAATGTTAAATAGAAGCAAAATCATCTGAATGGAACTAAGAAGATAATTTACAGCCCCCGGGAAAACCACAGCATTGGACCTGTCTCCTTGTTGGGTATGAAATAGAATTATCTTCCATCGCTAAGTCCTCAGAACCTCTGTGGGCAGGGAGTTGGCTGATAAGGGTTCTCAAACTTGGCCAATTAGGCAGACGGCAGAATTCGGTACCCGACACATTTGTGCTGGAAGTCAGCTAGAAATAAACAAGAGGGCTGTGCAGACGCTAAAGCAACTACTACAATTACAACTAAGAGATTGATAGGGATCTTTAAAGCCATTAAAATGTTCGCGAGGGGCTTAATGACTGCAACTTCTGGTAACAGGGAGCGAGCGCGAAACCAGCCGGGGGCTGTGTGCTGGGCACCGTCGCAATCTTCCCTGGAGCCGGCCAGAAAGGAGAACACGCACGGAGAACAGCCTTCCTTCCTTAAAAAAATAAAAATAAAATTTGAAAATCCACAGGGAAACAAATTGGCGGAACGGGATAAAATTTCAATGTGTAACGTTGCCCAAAAGGATGATTTTGACTAAAACTAGTCAAAATGGGTCCAACTCAAAGTCAAGTCACGGGAATGCCACGGCCACGGATGTGCCTGGCCCTCCCTCAACACAGCTGCGGGGGGCTGGAGTTTCTGTGTGTTTTTAAGATGTATTCAGTGTTGAGTCCCGACACCTAGAAGTGTCTGGCACGTTGTAGGCACTGAATAAATATTTATGGAACAAACAAGGAATTAGCTAGGGGCAAAATAATGGATGAGCAACTACCGTGATTCCAGATTCCCCCAACCCCCCGACTCCCTGAAATTCCTTACAGCGTCTCCAATCTTATTGTAATATCCGGTCGAGCAAAACATTTTCACAAATGATTATGATACCCTGCAACTATAAAATTTTACCTGTCTTTGGTGCTGATCTGAATATTTCTAGCCAACCAAGCGACCAAATAATTCCTGTCCAAGTCCAGTTATAGACACTTCGAAATTTTTCACAGCGTTTGTTTCTTCATAGATTATGTTATGGACAGAGGTTATTTATTTTCAGTGAATTGAAAAGGATTTTGGTATTTTACCCCAGGTGGGAGGCACAAGTACATACATCACAGGTAACAAACATGCTAGCTCTTCACACGGAGGAAACAAAATAGCACAAAGTCAACAAATAAAATGATTTCCCCCCAAAAGGCAGGGCAAAAAAGACAAATTGTTCAAATATAAAACACATTGCAACTGATAACTTTTAAGCGAGAACTGCCATTATTGGCCTTGGAGAAGACGGTCAAATTAATTCTTCCCTGAATGACCAAAGGTTGCTCCCCCTTTTTGACTAATCGGGGGTCACTGTTCCCATGGCCAGTCCTGCAGCAGTAAGTGTTGTCATGGTCACCGTGACGGTGGGGGAGGGGCAGAGTCCCATCTGCAGGTAGGAGCACATGCGCGACCCCTCCCGGCCCCCCCACGCGGCACCCCAGAGCAGGCACTGCACACGCCCCGACACAGAACACGCTGCAGGGTGATGTAAGAGCAGGGAACACAAGGACCGAGGGGCAGGTGAGCTCTGGACGCAGGTGTGGACGACACCTCCGCGAAGGACCTGTGCACACAGGTGCAGAGCAGCTCGTGGGCGCAGCACCGCACGGGCACCGATCCGCGCAGAGTCTCCTGCTCCCCCTGCTCTGCCCCGTCCCGAACACTCAGCCGCTGCCAACCGGGGCAGCTCACACCAGCCTCCGGGCAGGCAGCACGGGAGAGACCCTCGTCCTCAGTGGCTGATTTGCCACCTGAGACTCAGCTGTCCTCTGTTCAAGACCGGATCCTCCAGGAATCTCAGACGCTGTCTGGGAGGATGCGCGAGTCCTGCACACGATTTGCAGGATGTGGTTTCACCCTTGCAGCGATTTTACCAGGCGAGTTTTATATGCATGCTCCTCGCTTGAAAAAACTGGGGCTTGGGAAGGTCGACTTGCTGGGCCAAGACGAGCAGGGCCAGAATTTGAACCCACACCCAAGTGACTCTAGGCCCAAGGTTATTCTGGTATGGAGTCTGGATTAGTCCCTAGAGTCTGAGCACTGTTCCGTGTTCTGTCCTGTGTCTCTGCATCTCAGCAGCCTGCCAGCTTCATGGCAAGGGCCGAGCACCTCCAGCCCAGGGTCCCTGCTGTCCACTGATCCCACCCTCGCCAGGAGCGCGGAAAGCCCCCAGGTCTGATGCATTTTTCTTAATTCCTATCTATACAGTCAGTGCCCTGTGACATTGATAGAAATATCGTACTCTGACCCTTCCCCCACACACCACCGCCCAAAAAACCCCAACATGATACTCAAATTCACAAAGAACCATGATTTATAAGTCACCTTACATAGGAATGAAAGCTGAAAGGATTGTGTCATCACCAAGAATTCCTACCCCCTAGTCGTACTGACCAGCCCAGGAGAGAGACACACATTGATCCTGCTACGGTGGCCTGCGAGGGACTCAGCCCCAGGTTCCTCACAACGGGAACAGAAGAAGGTGGGGGGGACCACACCCCCATCCTCCAGCACAGGGTCCACACAGCTAGATGCCAACGAGAGGTCAGTGCTGAAGGTGGCAGGTTCAGGTGGTCGTGAGTCATGA
Organism: Cheirogaleus major; assembly: GCA_963574435.1. NCBI lineage: Eukaryota > Metazoa > Chordata > Mammalia > Primates > Cheirogaleidae > Cheirogaleus > Cheirogaleus major. The sequence continues at coordinate 58,634 of CAUYPO010037030.1, read as the reverse complement.
CAGTGTCCGCAGAAACTCGGCGCTCATTTACGAGAATTACGCGGTAGCAAAACCCAGTGGACCCAAAGCAGTCCAGCAACTATCTTTTTTTCTAAGTATTTCTGATGTGCAAAACACAGAACAAATGCTAAAGGGGACGCAGAGACGGGAGAAGGAGTCAGTAAGTAAAAGCATGAAATTTGGAGGCAGTTGGACTTGGCTCCCAACTCCTGCCCTATCACCACTGGCTATGAAAGCTTGCGAAACTAAAAGGTCAGTTTCTCATTTTTTTGAAAATGAGAATAATGATATTTACCTTCCAAGGTCGCCATTAGAGTTAAACGAGCGCATGTAAGTGGAACCCTTAATGTGCTGCATGGCACGAACACACATTCCACGACTGGAGGCCTTTGTTACTGCGCAAGACAGAGTCCGGGAGGTGAACGCAGTGTCCGTGGGGCACAGGAGCGCGGCCCCTCACTGAGCAGACAGGGGCCGGAGGGCTTTATGGAGTGACGCGCATAGGCGGGGAAGAACTCGTCATTTCAGAGCACGGGCTCTGCAGCTCCGTGACACCACAAGCAAATTCTCTCACTTTTCGGTAAAGTCTCCTCACCTATAAAATATTGGTACCTTCTATGGTCATGGTGAGCATGAAATCCAACACTACAGAAACACGAAGGGGGTGTTACGTGCGGAGTGTGGCGCCCAGAGAGCAAGCGGCACGTTAGCTTTTGAGGATGATGACAATGGACAGCTGGGGAGGGACACCGAGGCCAGTGGGCTCCGGGGTCTTTGCGAGGCACTGGTGGGGGCAATGGGACGCTAAGTTGGTGCATCCGAGCAGGATCGGAGAGTGGTCGGACTCACGCGGCGGTTGGACCAGAGGACACAGCGCCGGGCCTGGGCCTGCCGGGAGACCCAGCTCTGCAAATGCGGCCCAGCCCTCGGCAGCCCGACCACGTTTCAGGAAACGTCCTAAGAGCTTTGCAAGTATCACCCCGTTTAATCTCCGCAAGGGCTCCGTCAGGCAGGTACCAGCATCATCTCCATCTCACAGATGAATAAAGTAATTCTCCAGGAAGCCGTGAGTGCACGCAGGTCAAAGTTAACAGGTGGCACAGCGAGGCCCTAAACTGCGACCTGCCCAGCCTCACTGTCCTCCGCGGGGATATTCACCCACGTGCGACAGAAAGTCAGCGGCACCCCCACCACGGGAGCCCTAGGATCTCCACCAATGGTGCAGTGAGTACGGGGGTGCCTGAGCCTCAAAGGGGAGTTTCTGTGCTATGTGTGGAGCCCCGATGGGGCAGTAACGCAAACACCGAGGGTGGGGTGGCGACCACAGCGTCTCGCTGTGGCTCTACATGCTGCAGCACCTGCGGCCCAGACCAGCAGGGGACTTAGGATGGCGCAGGAGGGGGAGGGCAGAGGAAGGAGGGGTGGGGTCGCAGCCAGGTAAACAAAGGCATGTAGGAAGCATGGCTCTCGGCAGGCAGGACTTTGCCCTGCGGCCACGGGACCAGGGTAAGCCATGCAGGGGACTCAGTGCCAAGAAAGTCGCCAATAGAAAGTGTGCAGACGATGTAGGGAACTGATGCAGGGGGAAGTAGTTTCTGGAAACATAAAGTCCGAAGAGAGTTTGAGGAGGGGCAATGCCCACAGCACCGAGGATGCCAGCTGTCCCCTGGGTGGCCCCTCGCAGATGCCCTTAGGACGCAACCTCAGCTACCGTCACAGAAAACCCGCAGTGTGTCAGCCTCCCTCCCTTAGCTGGGGACACAGAAATGCAGAGAGGGGGGCCAAGTCCCTAGACCTCCTCCCAACAGGCCAAGAGCAGAGTGGGGCGTGAACCCACACGAATGCACCAAAGGGCGCGCTTCCGACTGTGCTAGAAGGAAGCTGCACGGTGCACGAGAAGCAGAGGAGGTGACAGACCACGCTGTAGAGGTGAGGAGGACGAGCGCGGCAGAGGGGCCAGGGGCAGAGTCACCCGGGTGCAAGGAGCAGGATCTCACAGACGACCGTGTCTAAGGAGGGTCCCAGCGAGGCCCAGGCGGCCTGTGTTTCACTCTCGGCAGACTCGAGCGGGAGATGCACCAACGACGAGTCGAACCCAGACGAGAGAAGCTGAGTGTGGTCGGGGTGTGCCCGGCCCGGGGGCCCCGCTGGGCACGGAAAGGGGCGGACCCTGCAGTCGGGGTGGGGAATGACACTGCAGAGATGAGTGACAGGCACAGGAGGGACACCGTCCGCAGAGCCAGTGTGTGGAAGAAGGAGAGGGCCGAGGACGGGGGCCTCCGGGTTGCACCCTCAGCCCATCAGCTCCCCGTAAGCTCGGGGGTCCAAGTCTCGCTCTGAACGTGTACCTTGAAAATCCATTTACGACTTAATCTTCTCGCGAATATTAATAAAAGATGCGATGGGGGACAGCAGAGGGGAATTTCACAATGTCAGACATAGACATGAAATGTAATCTGGAGTTTGAAATAAGGTCATTCCCAATTCCCTGGAAGTCCACATCCACTTGATCCGGGGATATGCCCGTTTGGGTAGATGGACTTTATTTCCTGATCTGCAAATAATTGGCAAAGTTTTCTGCCATTGTTTAGAGGAGTGAACGGTGACAAAGGAGTATGGAAATAATAAAATAGTTCCCTTGCAAAATGCAGAAATTTGCTTCTGTGCCTTTTACCATGAAGAATCAGTCAGAAGAGTGAATAATTATTTGTGAATTTGTACATAAAGTGACCAAAGTGCCCATATGGGGACACAGTGGAAAGAGATAAGGGATAGTGGGGAAGGAAACACCTTTGGCTGAAACATGAAATATATTATTCTAAGGTCGATTTTCCGCTCTTATACCAAGAATAGCCTATGAACCTTTTCAGGAATTTATCACCCTAAACAACAGCCACAGCGTAGCAATGATCACCTTTTAACACTCACGCTAAACAATCAGGAAAAGTTTGAAAACCGTCGTGGCGATGAGAAATCGACAAATGGAAATCAGTGGTCACGTAGTTCAGCTGGGAAACCACACCAGAAAACCCCGGAAAAGGAACCCCATTTTTATTGGTTTCCAACACGCGTCCGTCTGCTCTACCGATGTGCTTTCGACGGTGGCCACAGCCCTGGTGATTGTTCCTTCCGCCGCCCTCCCTCCGCAATGCCCGACACCCCCCCACCTTGAAACCAAGCACTACATGTGTAGGGAATTCAAGCTCATTTAATTATTAGCCTAAGTAAAATATAATTATAAAGATAAATCTTTAGGGAGGAGGGAAAAAAAAAACAAATAACTCGTTCACAAGCACATGGAAATGACACTTTGATTAACTCCAGCTTCAGTTCATCCCGGAACAGGTCTCTCTCCGCCGACATTATTACACGGCGTAGTTAATGTCGGGGAGACATGCAAAAGGTCATGGCTGTGCTGTCGTCTCTCACGGTGGCTCAGACTCCCGCCCGCGGTGCTGAGGCCGAGTGGTCAGTGCCCCTCCCCAAAGTACCTGGAGTTGAAGGACGACGAGGTCTTCAAAGCATTACAGTGCGCTTAATGTAGACCAATTGCTCTGTAAAATGCAATCAAAATAATTTTACAAAATGATCATGCACTTCAATTTGCATCATTGCCAAGTTGCCGCACAATCTCTATAGCCCACGTGTGCACGTGTGGGTGCCACGGCGGGTAACGCCACGTCCGCGGCCCTACTCCCGGCAGCAGAGCAGCACCGGGGAGCTCCCCTGGTCTCTTCCCTCTCCTGAAAAACAAGAGCCACACCCCTGTCCTTGACAGCTGGGAGGATTAAGTGGGACGATGGGTGCAAAGGGTGCAAAGGCGGGACGTGCAGGCAGATTTTAGGTCACTGCATGGCCAGTTGTTCCCGTCCTGACTCCCACCTTCTTGCTCACTTGGATTATCTCTGGGTGCTTTGCCGCCAAGCTGCGACAGAGGTCCCCCACGGATGCACCTCTGGAGGCCGGGTGCTATCACGCCGTCCCCAAGCTCGGTGGTCTCCAGGTGACCCGGGCTGCGTCTGCCATGGCGGCCGGTACAGCCCAGCCTGGCATCGCAGAGCTCCAGCCTCTTGGACATCTTGATCCTTCTCTTCTCGGCAGCACCTTCTGCCGAGCGCCCTCCCCCGGCCAGGGAAGCAGAGTCTCAGTACATCTGTGTGCAAAATCTCAGACCTCCTTAATCCTTCCAGACAGAATTGTCTCTTGCTAGGCCCAAATCCTTTATGTCTGCCTCCACAGGTATTTGCGACTTCCAGTCTAATATCAGAACTCACACATGCAACATATGTAGGATGTACACGTGAGCACACGTGCCACGGATTGGGTGTTTGTGTCCCTCCAAAGTTCAGGTCTTGAGCCCTAATGTGATGAGACCGGGGTGGTGGGGCTTTGGGGAGTGATTGATCCTGAGGGCGGAGCCCGTGATGGGGTTGGTACCGCTACCGGAAGAGGCGGCGGCCGGATTCACTCTCCACCTGGTGAAGACTTGATGAGCAGACACAGTCTGCCAGCTGGGCGGGAGCCCTCGCAGGACACTTTGATCTCGGCCTCGCAGCTCCAGAGCCAGGAGAGAAGACGTTTGCTATTTCCGTCACCTGGCCTGCGGCCTCGCGGGACAGCAGCCCGAGCAGGCCGGTGCCGAGGTCACAGACGGCAGCCGACTGAGCCCCCCACACGTGCCCATCCCCTCCTTCGGTTCCCTGCCTGGTGCCACACCCTCCACGGTTCCTGACGTCCTCAGCAAACGTGTTTTTGAGTCCCTGCCATGTGCCAGACGGGCAGATGGGGGAAGCGAAAGAGAAAGGAACAAATGACACGTCACGTAAGTCACCGACCTGTCACACTCGAGGCTTGCCCAGAAAAATGACAAGCAGAGAAAAAATTGCGACCACTCTCCCTAATTGGTATGCAACGTGCGCAGGGATTCTGTGAGCGCAGCGATAGAAGGACGTTCAGGACGCCACGCAATCAGCAGGTGCAGTTAATAAAGCAAGCGCAGCCCGGCCCCTGCCGCCCGGCCTCCTGATTGCGCTGGGCGCTATGCCGCCCCCCTCGGGGCCGGTTCAGGCCGCAGAGCCGTCCTGGAGAACGAGCAAAGCAGCACTGGGCGCCCTAGTAATCCTGCCTTTTCTCTTCCAAAATTTGGCTGGGGCTTACCCCAGCTCACGGTCCTCCCTTCCTGGCCTGCTGGGTGACTTTGCCATGTCAGAACCTTCAAATTCCTCCCCAGTGGCAAGGATCCAATAGCTGTTTTCTCCCGTTCCTGCTCCTTGGGACGATGTGGCCAAGACGCGTGGGCGCTGCGGCTGGGTCTAGGGGAGGCTCCATGCAGATATGTGGGTTTTAAATCAGAACTCTGAGGACCCACCAGGCTGCACAACTGTCCCCAACACGGTCCACAAACACTCACTCGAGGACAGCTCCACGGAGCCTCCTTTTGTTTATCGCGGTAAACGAAAGACAATTCTTGTCTTCGTACAACAAGGCTCACACCCATCAGCAAGGATGCAACGTGATAGGTTGAGCCGAAAATCTCCCACTCTATCCGGATACGAGGGACTCACACTTCAGGGCTGAGTTTGTCTTTGGAGGTAGCATCATCCTAACTCTAAGGAAAAATAGAGCCCCCTGACTGTGTCAACTCCGACCCGAGTGGCCGGGTCATTTGGTGGCTGTGCGAGTCTGTGGGGCCTGCCGCAGACTGGGCGGCTGAAACAACGTCAGTCTATTTTCTCACAGTTCCAAGGCCGGAAGCCCAAGAGGAGGAAGCCAGGAAGTCCGGGTCAGATTCGGCTGTGCTTCCTGCCAGCAGGGCCACCTGCCCCTACTGCTCACGTGGCAGAGAGACCTCGGGTGTGTCCTCGTCCTGCAAGGGCACCAGCCCTGGGGCGTGGGGCACCTGCCCCTTGACCTCATGTGGCCCCGTTACCTCCTAAAGTCCCACCTCCCGGGACAGCTGCACTGGGCACGAGGGTTTCCATGTACAAACTTTGGGGAGAACACTGTTGGTGCTTTTATTTTTACCTGGGTGGGCACAGAAACGGAAACTCTTCAAAGGAATACACCAAAATTCAAAGAAATTCAGAACGAGCGTCCTCACAGTCAGCGCCCTGCTGTGGCACTCGCAGACTTCCAGCACCACCTGCCTGGATTCCGCAGGGCCCGGCGAGGCCCCGGCCCGGTCTCCCAGCTCCCGCCAGAGCAAGCCGTTAGGATGCGCCCTCCGGCCCACCGAGGCCAGGGACAACCAGGGCACCCCATTCCCAGACTCTCCTGCAGGCGCTTTCTGGGTCCCAGCGGGACCTGACCTCCCGCTGCCTGGGACGTGTCCTCTGTCTGCAGCGGGCTCCCCTCCCCTAACCTCTGCTCACCTCTGACCCTGGCTGCCCTCTGCCCTCGAGGGGGTGTCCTCACTTTGAGGCTACTTCTCTGTCTCATGCGCTTGCTCAAAAAACGTAACGGTCTAATTCTCAAATACAGAAATATAGAGTGGGAAATAAGACAAGAGGACTTGCCCGTAAGAACACACTTCAGTGGTGTGTGTTTGGGAGGGCAGACGACGCCAGAATGAACACGTTAGGGTAGTTCACATCAGAAAAGGCCATGAGGACAAGTTCAGCAGGACAGAGGGGGCTGTAGAGTTGGGGCGTAGGCTGGTGGGCATGGTGTGGTCTCAGAGGTGGTAGCTGGGGGTTCCCCAATGGGATCGCTACGAGCCCTGCCGCGTGGCCGCCCTGTGCCCTCTGCCCCTCCCACGTACCCCCGAGGGGACCTCCTCCGCCCACCGGCTCCAGCCCTGGTGTGTCTCAGAGCTCAGTCCTCTCTGGGGACTCAGTCCCAGGGCCTCGACTGTGACTATTCCAGAATGTTCATCTCTAGTGCACGTATCTCCTCTGAATTCCTGAATCGCATATTCAACTATGCTCCGAATGTCTCCATTAGATCCGGAACAGATGCCTTGACTCAACCTGCCTGAAGCTGGACTCTTGGGCTCCATCATGCCCCTCCAGCAGGCCCTGCAGCTTAGCAAATGGCACTTTGTTCCACTGGGGCTGCGGACAGAGTCTTGGGAGCCACCATAAACTCTCCTCTCCCCACACCCCGCGGCCTGTGTCAGGGGGCCCTGCCGCTCACCCTCACTGTGCCCCTGACACAGCCCCCAGCTTCCCAGGACCCCGTCCTGCTGGCTGGCCTCGGACTGGGCCCTGCGGCCACCTTCTGCCCATCTCTGGGCTCTTGCTGCTTCTCCACCCGCCACCAGGAGAACCTCATGAAGCTCCAATCCAACTGGACCACCGGCTGGCCTGAGACATCCTCATAGCTACTGTCCTCATGCTCTGTCCCCTGCTGCCAAACGCCCAGGCTCTCCGGACAGCTTGTCCTCCCTCTGCTGAAGCACCACGGCCTCGTTGCTGGGACTTGGACACCCGGCCGCAGCCCTGCCTCATCGCTGGGACTTGGACACCCAGCTGCAGCCCTGCCTCCACCCCCAGCGCCCGGGCACCCTGCAGAGCAGAGCAGGTGGCAGCGCCAGCCCTGAGGGCCGCTGTGCTGCAGGTTGGAAGGGGACTAGGGAGGGAGCCGGGATGTAAAGAGGAGAAACGGTGGAAGAGACAAAGGTTCTCACAGCTCCGAGAGCATCGCAAGGCGAGCGAGTCACGTGACGGGGCTGCTTCCCATCCCGCCCCAGAAAGTGGTTCCGAGGGCAATATCGGAATACATATTCTTTGGTATTTTACATCTTTTGCCCACATTACTAAAATAAAAAAATTGATATGAAGACCTCTCAGAACACTAGCCCAATAATGACGAAAAGAGCACAGAGAAGTGATACTCGGCTGTGTACCGTGTGTTTGTCGTGAGGGCGGCGGGAAGAGGGAGTGAGGCAGAAAGAGGGTGCAGCAGAGAAATTACCATTAACGATAATTTACTGGATATTCCAAAATAGCTAGAAAAGAAAACTGTAATGTTTCTAACAGAAAGATAAACGTGTGAGGTGATGGATATCCCAAATGCCCTTATTTGATCATTATACATGTGTACATGTATCAGAATATCACATGCACCCCCAAAACATGTAAAAATATTATGTAACAATAATTTTTTTAACAAAAAAAGAAGGAAGGAAGAAGGGTGGGAGGGAAGGAGGAAAGGTAGGCAAGCTGGTGCATTCAAAGCACTCAAATGTCAGTGGAATTTATTTACAAAATGAATTGCATTTTCTTCCTAAAAAATGTAAGAGAGTAGGGAAAGAGGCATTCCTAACCAGTCTTAACATGTGAAAACCCTTAGCTTCTGTTATCAGTATTGTAAGCATTTTGTTTCAGATTTGGGCTTGATTTTCTTTCTAAAGCAATTTCTGAGACTGAGGGGAACAGTCTGAGAAAGCAAGCCTCGAGTCACCAAAGCACAATTTAAAAATCACCAGTCAAAATCAACACCAGCTACACAATGCAAGGTACCACGTGTTTGAGATCACTTTGCACACGCATCGTACACGTGGACCTGGTCAAATGCATCCTCACACGCACGGACTCCCATAGCCCACACCCCGCAGAGAATGGGCAGGGCCAACTCGAGCCAGCCCACAGCTTGGTCCAGGGGTCATTCCATGTAACCCCAGAGCATCCACTTGCACAGCCGTGAAGCCCAGCAAACACTCATCGGTCCCTGCGGGTGCTACCTGGGGGCTGGAACAGGAGGAGCTGGCGGTGAGGCAATGAGACAGTGCAGGAAAGTTCCAGGACTCTGCACAAGTGCCGAGAATGACCAGCCCGGCAACAGGTAGGTGGCCTGCATGGGGTGGGTGACCCTGGCTGCCATGTTGGAGGTTGGATGTCACCATGGGCGGACATCAGAGCCAGGCCTTGAAGGATAAATGGGCAGGCACCTTTGGAAGTAGAATTGCGGGCAAGTATTATAACAAAAACGTGTATGTATGTGTGCACACGTGTGTGCACCCATGCGTGTTGTAGTAGTCACGTGAAAGTGAACTGTCTCTGGGAATATCAGTAGACGGGGTCGTACAGTGCAGGAATTCCACCCAAAGTGTTGGGTGAACCCAAATGGAATGAAGCTACTTTCTTCCAACTCTGTTCTCTATTCTGTGGCCTCAACACCACGAGCTACTCTGGCCACAGGGCGCCAGCAATCATCGTACCCACACGATGCTCCAAGCCTCGGCACCCCGCCAGCGGCGGCTGGGACGCTGTTTGGGGGGGGACAAGGCCTGGGGAGGGAGTGTTTTCCTGCAGGCCATAGAGACACCGGCGGGAGCCTGGGCCAGCGCTCCGTGGACGCTAGGTTGGCGTCGCTAACGCAGCAGCTCCTGCTCGGGAGGTCTCCGCCTGCCAGCGGGCGTGGGCATGACCTCTCTGTTTCCACGCATGCCACGGACACTGTCTACGCACACACGCAACCTGCTTCCCCGCCGCCTGTAACACGAATCCCAGCAGGTTTTGCACGGGATAACGTCTTTCCTAACCTCAGAGCAGCCTGCGTTTCCACTGGAATCTTCTGCTCGTGATCGATGCATTCCCTCACGTCCCTCCGCTTTGCTCCTCCTGCCACCAGTAAAGAGGGTCCCGGTGCCCTGCTCTGCCCAGGGAAACACTACTGCTTCTAAAAATACCATTCTCCAGTGACACCTCTCCCCGACCTGGCCTCACCTGGTCTCCTCTCTCTACCTGACGAATGACGTGCCTTGTGTTTTATGCTGGAATGAGTTATGTTTTATTCATTTGCTGTGTTTGTTTGAGGAACGTGAGCGTTCAAGGCTCTGTGCTGGGGGTTCCGTGCACGGCCGTGTCCACGCATAACAGGTACCGAGGGAAGCCCACCCTGGCCTGCGCAGCACAGGGATGTCCCACGCGGGAGCTCGCAGCCCTCGTCACGTGCCAGCTAATGCGACTTGAATTTCCCTTCGTCCAGCCTGCTAGATTCCGATCGATTTCTATTTTCCCGCTGCTTCCTCTCCACTCACCGTTTCACCCTCCGCACCTGGAGGTGGTCTGCACAAGCAGCTTCTCCAGGACGACCTGGTGTCTCCTACCACCTGAGACGGCCACTGGACCTGAGGCTGTACAGGGTCCCGGGGTGGAGGGAAGGGACCAGACCGGACCGTGCATGGGGGAGGGGTGGCGAGAAACCCACTGGTGCCTGTACCCCACCTCCCTGAGTCCTTTACTCTGTTTTTCAGGAAAGGGGGCTCTTCAGAAAATACAATTGTCCAAAGTCCCAACACCGAATCCTTTCCTAGAATCGGTATGATTTAAATCACGTGGAAAAAGGAAGAACTGTAGGGTTAAGTAACTGTACAGTTACTGCCCTTTAAGTGGTAAGGATAACATGTAAGTGGCTGTGCAGAAATTTTAATTACAGAAAAAATGCGGTTTTATACCCTTTGCAATCCAAAAAAGAAAGAAAAAACAACTCAATACCCGAGATACTAGCTAATTAACTAACTTATCCTGATTTGAAGGCGAAAATATCATAATATGTCCCTAGTAAATTTTAAAACCTCATTGTTTAAATAATTTTTTTGAATACTTTTAGAAATCTATCCAATGTTACAGCTCACAGAAAAGTCATTATTAAGTCATTTCTGGTTTTAGTTTTAAGATAGAAAGATAACTATTAATTCCAAAATCTTTTTCATGTACAAAATTAATGGGGGGGGTTCTATATAACAATTACCAATCTAAGAAACTGTAAGTGGGAAATGGAAACAAAAGTTTTCACTTGGATGAGGGTTAAAGGACAGCAGCCACACCCGGTGCTATGCATGAGGCACTCACGGGCGGTTAACATGTCAGGCACATGTAACACGTGAAACAACAGCTCATGCAGTCTCTGCAGTGACCCTGTGCATCCAGACTGTTATCAGACAAGGGGCAGAAGGAAATTTGCTTTTCAGAGGTAGAAAGCCGGGTTTACTCCCCACCAGTCTGTAGCAGGGATGCCTCTCAAATTATCCTTATACAACTCCCCATCCACTGAGACATTTTTCTATGGAAAACGTTAAACAAACACAACAGCAGACAGAAGAGCCGAATGAGCCCACATGGTCATCAGTCAGTGACAACACGTCACGGGGCCAGTGCCACATGTCTGCACCCTGGGTGACACCCATGTCTATGGTATTTTGAAGGAAATTCCAGAAATCACAAAATTTCACCACAAGCATTTTAGTGTGCATCTCTAAGATATAAGAACTGTATTTTTAAACAGACCTGTGACACTATTAACACACCTAAACAATTAAAAGCGATTCTTTAAGATCATGTACATGCTTTAAATTTTAGGGATAGATATGATGTATAAAGTCATATTTTTTTTCTGGGTATATTTTAACATCTCATGTTTCATGTAAAGTGAAACAGTCGGATGGTGGTGAAGAATTTAGGGACCGTTGTCCCCTGAGCCAGGGCACATAACGGCAGCAGTTACGCAAACTAGGGTCGTGCCCGTGGCCAGACCCGCCCTCTGCTTCTCATTTGACCCGCCCAGCCCGGGGATGCAGGTGTACCAGGGCCAGGGCTCCCCCAAGGCTGGCTGTGCCCTCCCAGCCCCCGAGCCTGTCTCCGTGACGTAGGTGTCACTGTGAGGCTCTGTAGGTGTCATCTCCGCTATCATCTTTCACCCTGGGCCAGTGATTCTCCAAATAAAAGATCTCCTGAACCAACATCTGCCTTCAGGCCTCTCCAGCCATTTACTATTTTTAGGGACTTACCAGTGGTGACACTGTACGGCCACTATGGGTTTCTGGGTACAGATGACAAACCACCCCCACCCCCCATTTTTATGGTTTGAGATTTTATACAGGCTGATGGTATTTACTTTCCCGCATCTCAAGGCTACTCCTGAGCCGGATGAGAGTCCAAAGGGTTGAGGGACACGATGTCTTCTTGCACGTCAAACGTTAGCGTCACGACTCAGCCACTCCACACAAAGCAGGAGGAACAGGAGGCGGCAGCGGCGGCCGGCAGGGAGCACAGAAGGGAGGGAAGGCAGGGAGAGAGAAGTGGGAGAGAAGGAAGGAAGAGAGGAAAGAGGGAGGGAGGAAAAACAGCTATTCCCGAAACCTCAGCCAACACCTGTTCCCCATGGCAGTTCCCCTCTCGGCTCAATTTCGCCGCCAAGTTTGTTGGCTGGTTAGTTTCGGGCTGGGTGAAACCTTCATTGTGTTTCCTTTTCGGCTTTCTGTGTTTATGGGGGTGTTTTATTCACAATCTCAAGTAGGCAGACATTAGACACTGATATTTCCTTTCACTTCCTTCCTCTAATCAGAGAACGCGAACCGCGAGGAGCGGTGACAGGCTGCGCTTAGGTGATTTACTCATCCGCGCAGCCAGACAAGGCAGGCGTGAGTAAGAGGAAAACAGAACAGGAGCTTCAACGGGGAAAACCGTGCGGCATTCGAAATAGAGAAGATACAAGAAGTAATAAAAATAGGCATCCGAAAAGGGGGAAATGAAGAAATAAACAATAAAGATCAGTCAGAGAACTTCAAATAAAAAGTAAGAAAACATGTGTGGACAACTAAAAACACGCATGGACTAAAGTAAAAACATGTTACATTTTCCAAGTTTCTCGTCATATAAGGAGGATTTTAAGCATATAATACTCAATGCTCGTATGACATCAGATTTGGTCATTTCAGTAAACCACAAAAACACTGGATAGACACTATGTACCTGTGGCTGTGTGGCTCACAGGTTTATGCATTGGTGATTTGCTGTTCTTCCTATTTATTTTCATATCAAAGTCACTTTTGTAGCGGGCATTTATTTCTGAAACAACCAAGTGAACCAGCCTAAGCAACTATTTGGAGCTTAACGTTTGTAGGAGTGAAGTCGTTCACCCGCCCGCCCGGAGCAGCGCAGACCTTAGGCGCTCAGACTCCGGCACCTTGCAGCGGGCTGAGCGCCTTGTTCCTGTCTGCGCTACGTCACTCTCCGCCTCGGCGTCTCTCGTTTGAAATGGGGATGACGGTGCTTCCTACCTCAGCGTTATCTCGAGAAGTCAGTTAACACGCCTCGGCCTCGTAGAGCGCAACCACGGAGCACCAGCGTGCGAGGGGCCCCCAGGCGTGTGCGGTGCAGCGTTAGACGCCATCAGGAGGCAGAGAGGGGCCGTGCCCGGCACACAAACCCACGCGCCAAGAGGCATCGTGAGCTGTGTCCTCTGAAGCCCAGAATCCCGAGCCTAGAATTCTGCCCTAAAACTTTGCAGAAGTCCCCTCGAAGATTGCCCGGTCCTTCCCCCACGGATGCAGTCTGCCGGCTGCAGGACCACGCCCAGGCTTCCAGCTCTCTTTTTAGTTTTGTCTTTGATAGCAGATTTACACAACCACGACAAGTCTTCTCACGTCACCACTACTAACAGTTTGGGGCAAGTGACTTTTATTTTTCTTTGTAACATGGTTTGTGGCGCTCTGTACAAAGGAGGGAGGCAGCAGATGCCCGGGCCCTCCTGGTCATCTGTGAGACTCTCTCCAACTAGCTCACATGTGTGTCAAGAACTGAGGCAAAACGCAGGCCCTACAGAACTTTAGCAGGCTTTAGTGTAGCACTGGCTCATTACGGTGAATGGGGTGAACTAGTTAACTTGCATATGTAAGAAAACGTGAAAACTCTCACTGAATATCAAAATACTGTCATATGAAATATAAATCAGCCCATGGCACCTAGAACAGGTCCTGAACATAGTAGGTCTTAAAATATATCCATTAAGTTGAATTGACTTGGACTTATCCTATATCTCTAAAAGTAGGAGGAACAGGTGCTTATCAGCAAAGGGAATATTCCTGTGAGCACAGCCCGGCCATGGGATGGACCAGTGCTGGGTGCCGGGCGGCCGTTCCCGGGAACCCTCAAGAGGGTGACAGGAAGGTTCCTGTTCAGGGTAGGGGACACAAGGGTGGCAGTGTCCCCGTGGTGCTCTCTGTAGTGCGGTGCAATGAACACAGGGCTGCCTTCCCTCAGTGGTGGCCGATCGTGAGCTTCCCAGGGGTAGGCACTAAGAACAATCACGGTCACTAGATTAAACTGCTTGCACTGAGATTACATTTTAAAGCAAAGTTCTGTGGTGCTTTTCATATTGTGTATCAGGGACTCAATGTAAGTGAGGATTCTGCTGCTCAAGGACAGATTTCTCGAAAGCATGGGTCATGTCCTGCCATTCACTTGTCACCACGGTCTAGCACAGTGCAGTGCACATAGTAGCCACGTCACATGCTGATTTAATATATGAGCAAGAGAACAGACGTGTAAGAGTTTTAACTGAGTTCCTGGGAATTCAGAATATATATTGAAATGCATTTTTAGCCTTTAAAAAACTAAATTCGTGCCACGAGATTAGTTTTTCTCAAAGTCAAATTCATAAACATTCCCCGTGGAATGGCAGGCGATTCCAACAGTGGACAGTCAGTGAGTGTGCAGAGTCAGACGACATGCAGTCACGGGACCACACGTAGAATGGAGAAGCGCTTTAAAAGTATCACCCCTCTCGGGAACCTTAAAATACACATAATCATTGGTCCAGCAATACTATGACTTTATCGTAAGAAAATAATAAACTGTGTGAAAAGATTTAGGTAAAAAATGGTTATTAAAGCTTTGTGCATAAAACCAACTTGTAAAATTACAATAGAGGTTGGTTAAATATATTTCAGTATATCCATAAAGTGGAATACTATATACCATGAAACAATGTTGCAGAAATATATTTATCATTACAGAAAGATACCTGTGATGCGTAAAGTAAAAGAGAACAGAACAAAATGTGCAATTTGGCCTGGCTCAATCTAAAAATGTTAAACCAAGAAATCATTTTAATGGTTGTGGTCACTGAGTTTTGGGACTTTCAATGCTTTAATGTTTTCTTATTATATATAATAATATTCAGTCTTTTCTAAAATGGAAAATACTAATTATGTAAAGAAAATAAGTTTATTTTAAAAGCTTGTCTCTCTGTCAGTGTGATGTTGGTGCAAATGACAGTATTCAGAGGGTGAATTCTGACGCTCTTGGCACTAAGTGTAAAGGTGAGTGCAGAGGTGATGCTTGAGAAATCCTAACTTCTGAACAATTAAAGATGAACCGTGTAGCAAATGGAGGACACCAGGTCCAACAGGGTGGATTATTTCTCAGTCCTGCTGGAAATTAAATTCATCTTGTCTACAAGACTGGCATTTCTCAATGCCACCCACTTGATGAGCAGAGAAAGGACGGTCACACAAGCTGAGTGTCTGTGTCAAAGCCCAGAGCAGGCGAGGGCAGCCCAGACTCTCAGCCGACGCCCGGTCAGGGCAGCCCCGCTCTCTAGCAGAGGTGGAAATTAATGAAATGATGCCTCGAGATAGATTTGAAAAGGGCTACAAACGATGGCACAGGATGGGTCACCGGGGAATGGGAATGACGGTGCCAAAACTGGGCTTCGATTCTGGGTGACGCTTTGAAGTCGCTCCTCTGGCCAGTCAGACGACCTCCCTCAGCCTCAGTTTCCACATGTCTGCAGGGACCGCGGTCTCTGCTTTGCAGGGGACTCTGGGGCCTGGGAGGGGTGACAACTGGCCCTGTGTGTACCACATGGCTGGACACAGCCAGCACTGGGGCTGAAGTCCAGAAACACATGACGAATGACAAATGAGGAAATTAGATATAAATATGGTTTTGGATAAAGTTTTCTGCTCGACTGGTTTTGTGACATATTTGGATCATATGCAAAGCTCTCATCAGAGTAAAGAGATAAGAAGAAGCCATAATTGATAGGTGATCTTAACGTGCATGTTCAGTTAACTAAACAATGGCACAAAACGGAAGCATCTAAACATCCGAAACAGTGAGAAGTGACTGGTAGAAAATAACTCAGTTGCCCCCATTTTAAATCAGCCATCGCCACCTTCTACGTTCCGTTTTGTTTTCGGTAACAATCTTCACATTCCTAACAAAATCGCAAGGTCCCTTTGGAATGGACATACCGCACTCCACGATTCCTCAAATGTTGACGTGGACTGGACGAGGTCCGGGCGGCAGCTGTGAGCTCCTGTCCTTGGCTACAGCCGTGGCGTGGCCTTCCCTGCGCAGGAGAGAGAAGAGGTGGTCAGCGGAACTGAGACTGCTTCCTCTCAACTTAGTGGGAATGGCGGGTTCCCTATGTCCTGGGCTAATCTCATCAAATTAATGGGGGCTTCACACCCGCACGTCCACACGGCTGTCATTCATTCAGGGATGGAGCTGGAGTTGGACACGCCCACTGCATCTCATCGAAGGGCAGGGCTTCCAAACCAGAAGTCTGCCCTTTAACAAACACGAAAGAACGAGGTCAGTTGTCCGAAACCCAGGCAAGTCCTGAGGTCTCTGGCCGGTGTGCAAAGACCCCCAGCAAAGCGAGAGCAGCTCCCCTCCCAGGACCCAGCCTGCCCCGTGGGCAGTGACCATGCTGTCAACAGAAGGTTCTGGACTGAGGGTACTGCCTGGATTCCATGTATGGGGGATACACAGGCTCAAACAAGGACCCCGGGTCAGCATCAGAGTGCTTATCTAAGCAGCACAGGACTCTGCACCCAAAACAATGGATGTTTAAAGGCACAAAAGTCAAGAGCCTCAAGCAGGGAAGGACATTTCCGATATTTCCCATTTTCCAGGTTTACCGGGAAAACCGGGGTGACAGAAGAAAAGGACAATGATTTCTCTGGAACATTAATTCAACTTTTTCTACCCACTAACCATATTCATTCCAATTTTAGCAGTTCTGTGGGAGGAAAAATGAAACATGAAATTCTTCCATGCGTTCGACTCTGCATATGTTCTTTACCTCCACCTAGAACGCCCTCCCCTTCCCGGGTCCCCACGGTCCTGCCCTGAGGCCACAGTCTCCTCTGTGTGACGTCACTGGTGACACTAGAACAAGAACCTTCTCACTGAGAGCAGATGACAACAGCTGCCATTTCTGAGTGTCCAACTGAGAAGAGCCACACTCGGCGTCAGACACATGTGTGGGTTCCTTCTCATTTAACCCCCGGAGTCAGTGCTATCAGTCCCCTGTGTTTCGGCTCAAAGGTGCTCGGTAGCCCCCGAGACACGGCTCGAACACCCTTAGCTGGGGTTCAAGGCCAGGCCTCTCTGATGCTACGGTCCTCCTGGCCTCTCAGGCTGTGTCCAACTTCTCAGACCCTCCAGTCCTTCAATTCTTCTGAAAGGAAACATTAAGCATCTGTGAACACGTGTTGGTTCACGTGACATTGTTTTTTTTGCAGATGGAATCGACGACTCTTTTAGGGCAGTATCGGTGCTATTAAAACGCAGAAACCATTCGAGAGCAATGAAATAGATGCACACTCTTAAACGAAGTAATGCAGATATCAAGTTTCTGATCATTTCTAATACATGGAAGAAAACAAAGAATCCATTAGAAGTTATTTATGAGAATTTCTAGTCTTGGGGTTTTACTCTATGACTGCAAACGCCAATAAATCTAGTTTCCACTGCACTAGAGTATGCTCTCCACCGGGAGCCAGGAATAAGTGGTCTCGTGGTTTTAAGTGGCTCCGAATGGTTTGCTGCGCTTAGGCAGAGCATACTCCATCTGTGGCCAAGGGTGCCACCCACCCTGTGGCTTTGGCGAGCTCTGCCAGAGCACAAGGGGCCTTGACGTCCCCCACACTCGAAAGGTGACCTGCAGAAGGTGGGAAGGATTCGTGAAATCTGGAGGGCAAGGAGGGAAGGGACTAATCAGAGGAATAGACTTGGTGTGAAAAGCGACTTTGCTGAGTTCTATGTCCTGCTCATGGGTGTCAGAGAAGACAGACGTAGACACAGATCTGTGTGAGTGTGTGAGTGAGTACACGTACACGCACACACTCTTCATCCAAAACTGCCTTTGCTTTGATTTGTTTCATCACTTCAGTTGATTTCCTAAACAACTGTTCAGATTATTCTAAAAAACTTTATAAGATTTAGGGTCTATCCATACAGAGTATCAAATTTTGAAATCTTGAAAACGGTTGACTGAAGAGCCAGTTGGTGTCAGGACCGATATCCTTCATACTGTCCTTGCCCATCCCAGCAACCTGGCACTCAAGTCTGGACCGAAGACCCGACAGGTGTTCAAAAGTAAGTGATTTAAAGAAACATTAACTAGCATGGGGTAGTCCCAATCTTTAAAAAAACTAACTAAAAATATAAATATTGTATCTACTGAATATGGAAAAATGACAGCATTTCAAAAGCACAGGGTGACTCCCTCATTTGCAAAATGAGGATAATGACTGGATTGTTTTAAAGACTCCTGATCTCTGGAATCCAGCTCTAGCTCTCAGGAAGTGGGGAACGTGGTCCTTTAAATTCATATAAATATTCTAATTGATGAACAGTTATTTCACATAATCTTTTAAATAAATAAAATTATAGTTATTTCTATGTGGATACTACCGCTTTTTAAGCAGAAGAGAAGTGGTAACACTTCCATGGAAATAACAACAGCAATACAACGAAAACTTATAAACTCTACAACCGAATTTCAACCTCGGAATTTAACGCGCTGGAAATTTAAGTAGAGCGATTCCTGAACTCAAGGACTGGCATTAAGAACCCCCTGGTAGGGTAAGCAGACCATACTAGAATGTTGCCTTACTCCCTTTGATGGCTTCTCAGAACACATCAGATTTATCAATAGACAGATCACCTGGTCTCATTTTCTGCCAAGCTATCGTTCATTTCTGGAGAAGGGGAGATACATTTACAATGACCTAAAAATAGAGTCTAGCTACGTGTGAAGCACGGAACAGGAATCGTGTCATTCAATCCTCACGGCAAGGTAGGTACGTTATAACACCAATTTTCATATGTCGAAAGCGAGGCCCGGCGAAGCCAAATAACTGGCCTAAGACCACGTAGTTTGTCGACAGAATTGGATTTGAATCTCCACGATCTAAATTCTCAGCATGCGCCTCTTAAACACCGCACTCAAACTTTAACGCAATTAGATTCAACTTTTTTTTATAAACAAAATCATCGTATACCTACACAGAGCAAAATATTGGGAAGAACTGAGCAAAACATTTCTCATTAACCGCCTCATCTGCAACCCCAGCACCGCCGTGGCAGGCGGCAGACAGGCGTGTTGCCTGGCCCTGCACACGCGGCGAGTCCCAGGTGTGCTGTGAATGTCGCGTGCACGCCATAGCCAGATTCGAGGGCAGCGTGAAAAAAATGCGGAATATCTCGTGGATCATTGTATATTGATTACCAGCTGGTATTATAATATTCTAGGTTAGATGCCATATCATTAAAATTAATTTCACCTGTTTCTTTTAGTTTCATTTGATGTTTACTCCCGAAGGTAACATCACGTGTGTAATTCTACAACTTGTGCTATATTTCTACTGGGCAGGCTGGTCCAGAGTGTCACTTACCAGGTTAATTTTACAACGAGTGACGCTTTGGATTTTTGTCAGAACAGAGCCTCCCACAAATGCTGACACGGGACACACTCTTGCTAGAGAACAGTATGGCCCTTCGTTTCAGTCTCAAGAACGTCAGGTTTATATTCTCCTTAAAAATCGATAGCTTCTTAACTCAAAGTTAGTTAATAATAAAAGTTATTTTCTCCAAGATAATTACCCTTTTGGAAACACGCTGCCCTCTGATAGAAGCCATAGCCCTGCTCATTAATTAGCTTTTCTGTGGGCGTCTGAGGCTCACGATGGCAGAGCAGGTGAGATCCCAAGTCCCCCGAGGGAGCTCGCGTGATCCCTGTCTGGGCAGACAGAACCCTCCGCTGACAGCAGAGTGAGACCGAAACTCATGAAGGGTGACAGCTCGTCCCTTAACCCAGAGGAGAATCCCGACAGGTGGCCCTGCCGGGCTAGCACGGGGATGTCCTATCTCACCCAGTCAGACACGTGCAGGCTTTTTTGCATATTAGCCTAAAAGCTTGTTTCTCTGTGTATTTTTGTTTATTAACCTACATTTTGAGGTTTTTAATATTTCCCTCATACTTCAAGTATGATAGTAATGCAGTGGTGCATGCTCTTCATCTTTAAAAAAATGGTCATCATACTTATGATTTTTTCATGCCAGCCTAGTTGTGTAATTTTTATATACATCTTATAAAAGGTTGGGCTTTAAGTAAATAAAAATCTTGAAATATATAACCATATAGCCATAGACCATAGTAACAGTAAGAAAAACCCTCACAGATGCTGATCGCTGTGTTGCTGGGACAGCCGTCCTTCAGCAAGACTGGAGTAAGACAGTCCCTTGTGTTTGATGTTCTGCAAACAAATGCGACTCTCATTGGCACCCCTCGTGGCATAAAAGCCGGCTAAATGGAATAGAACCAGAAATCCTCTCTAAATGGGGTGACTGATGCTACAAAGCTTTTGAAACCTGAGACACCGTGTGACTTCCTTCGTATTGTCTGAGGAGATTAAAAAAAAGAGATTTAGATGTGGATCCAATTAACAGCCGACAGCCAGCCGTCCCCAACTCAGCTCACCTGCGTCAAGGCACAAACAGGGCTTCGCTGTGCCCCGCGG
The DNA here is from genome assembly GCA_963574435.1 of Cheirogaleus major. NCBI lineage: Eukaryota > Metazoa > Chordata > Mammalia > Primates > Cheirogaleidae > Cheirogaleus > Cheirogaleus major. The sequence goes on along the minus strand of CAUYPO010037030.1, from coordinate 38,092 downwards.
GAGGCTCCCGGGAGGCAGACCCCAGGAGCGGGGAGGAGGAGAGCTGTGCACCAGGAGGAAATTTGCCCCCTGAGGAAGACGGCCCCACATTGGGGTTAGGATCCCGGGGGGGGGGGGGTCCGGGTATTTATGTCCTGATGCCGGCCTTGGCAACTCCCCATCCCAACTCGGCCACACATCCTTAAATCACAGCGCATGGGCAGAAAGCAGCAGAGAAAGTCAGAATCTCTAGACGTAAGCCAAGGACCTTAGACACCTTGCCCTGGAACTGTATCCTCCACCTCTGAGGGCCCCGAGGTCACAGTGGACCACTGACCGCATAAACCCCGCAGGGGGTAGGAGGTGAACGGCACAGTCAGGCGGGGAAGGCCCCGAGTAGCCCCGGCTGCTGCGTCAGCCTCAGGGCTGGGCCTGCCTCTGCTTTCATTTGGGGAAAAGGGCTCTTCATACCTGGAAGCCCAAAGGCCATTGCGCTGTGCGACTTCTCTTCCCTACCCAAAGACCAGGGCGTGCGCACTCTATCAGACGCTGTAATGGCGGGAGCAAGTCATACTGATTCGTGTTGTATGGTTTAAGGACTTATGTTTTAAGGAAATGCAGCCATGCTGTGGGCGTGAAGGTAACGTGAAGAAAGGGACCATCCAAGCCTAATTCCCCGCGGCCCGCACACACCTGCCACAGGAACCAAGAGCTGCAGTGGCAGCTCCGTCACCTGTCCGTGCGCCTTGTCCACCAAACACGCCGCTCTCTGGCACAGAGGTAGGAAACAGCGCGAAGGTGCAGCTTGCAGACCTGGGTCTGTACTGGAATCACCTGGGGAGCTTTTAAACCACACGGGTGCCCACCTGCGGGGAGTCTGACTTAATTGATCTGGGTGAAGCCCAGGCCTCGGTAGTTTTCTAAAAGCTCCCCAGGTGACCCTAATGTACAGCCAGGGCTGAGAAACACCGGATCAAAAGAAGCGCCCCAAACTAACAAAAGGATCCCCAGGTTTGCATTAATGTTCTGCCACTTCCCAGCTGCATGAACTTCACGACACAACCACTTCCTGCATCAGCGAACCAGGAAAAAGATACAACCACGAACTTCTAAGGCTATTATGAAAATCAATTTAGGTTATATAAGGAAAAGGCTTGGTAAAAAAATACAAGTCCATAGAAATTATATTTTTATGCAGAGAACTCAGACCTCAGAGAAGTAAAACTTAGAACCACAAGACAGGCAGGCACAGAAGCAACAGAAGAAGTGAGAATGACACAGGATCAGGAAAAGGATTGCAGCTGCAAAGCCTCGGTATGCTTTTCTGTCTCCCGTGAAAGCGGTGATCTGTGATTTGAGCTTAAATCCCTCTGTGGTGTAAGATGAAGGCACCCTGGACTTGGGGCGCCGTGAAACACAAGCCCACGATTTCACACGCCGGGGCTGAAACCAAAGCCCCGCGCCTGTGGTTCCGGGCGTTCGGTCCGGCAGGTGCCCGCTCCCTGCGGCCAGATGGGAGAGGGACTCTCGGACAGGAGCTGGGCCCGAGGGGAAGGCGGCCACGCCTGGTCCGCCATGAAGAAGCTCGTGGCCCGTGGTGGACACAGCAGCGAAGGGAGGCGGACTTGCTCTCGGGACAGAGAGGAGGAAGCCACTCCGCTCTCAGACGCCGGGGGAGGCCCTGGCCGTGAGTCCGGCGCCCTGGCCTGCGTCTGAGCCATGCCCCTGCAGGGTCCCTGCACCGTGGCGCGATCGCAGGCTGACAGCAGAGCCCGCAGGACACGCGGTGCTGGGCCATGCACCCCTGGCCACATGTGTGGCCCCCGCTGGTGTCAGCTCTTGGTCTCCTGCATGTCCAGGTTTGAAAAGGACCCCACCCATCATCCCACCATGTATTTAATACTTCTCAGCATTGCTATGGGTAGTCTTCTGGCTTTTCCCAGAGCACCCTCCAAGACGTAAAAAGCATGATCCCAAGATGGAGAGGAAGTGCTCACCAGGACCTCGGTGAGGGGCCCTGGGGTGGCCGAGCCTTGCTCTCTGCTCCCCACTGTGGGCCTGGAGCGGGAAGGAATCCGAGTTACAACTGGGCAAAGTAATGTGTGCCCAGAACAGGTGAAGGGTGTCCTGTCTTGCCCTGGCAGGCAGGGAACGGGGCGTGGGCGGGCTTGCGGCCGGGGCGGTGGCCTCACGAGAGACTAAGGACTGAGCAGCTCAGTCTCCCCTACAGCTGGACGTGCATCTCCTCGGGTGCGGCGTGGACCGTCGTGGATTATCCGCTCAGGTAGGGTGTGGACCGTCATGGATTGGGAGAGCAAAGCAATTCTACTCCCAAACGTCTTATATGAAAACAAATATGAATTAGAGAAAAATGCTCTAAAATGCACAAAAGCCTTATGTTTGGCTAGATAAAGAATGCTTGGGAAGATTCTCCAGCTAGATTTTCTTTGCTATTTTTCTTTTCTTGTGCATGGAAGCACGTGTGTGGCCCTCACAGCGGTGACACCCGTCTGGGAGAAGCCCCTGCAAACCCAAGGTTGGCCACTGCAGGCTGGGCCAGGCTCCCGTGTCCCGAGGCCTGCGCCGGTGCGTGGCACGGGCCCTGCCCACGTGGAGGCACACGCTCAGTGGGCACAGGCCTGCAGGGCCCCCGCGGACCCAGCCTCAGCAAGCCACCCTCATCTCTGCACCCAAGTCGTACAAAAGGCGGAGTTCATATTTGTAAATGTTTAAAAAGTGACAAAGGGGTCCGGCATTCCGGTATCCCAAAAACGTCTGCTTTCACTGAATCAGATGTGTTGGATATGCAACACCCGACAAACTAGTCTTCCTACCAGCGCTTCTTATTTTAACCCCAAGTCTGAGCAGAAAACAATCAGGAAGCCCCCTGGGAGGAGGAGAGGTGGACGGGAGCGTCATAAGCAAGAGGAGGAAAGCAGGTGGGAGACGAGGAACAGGGCGCGTTCTCCGACCTGAGCCGTATTCCGCAAAAGGGCGTCTTCCTCTAGCACGGCTCGGCTTCACTTGCAAATCCTGCCCACAGGGAAAATCTGAGGTCACGGACGCAGGGTCAAGAAAGTAGAGGCACCAGATTGGTGGCCAAGCTGCCACCCCAGAGACGGGAGGATCCGGCTCAGCATCTCTGGGAGGTGGAGCCCCGAAATCGTTGGTGGCATCAGGTCCCACAGGCCCCCGTGGCCGTCACCAGGGTGCTGTGTCCAGCTTCTCCGTAGCCCGAGGGCTATGAAGGAGAATCAGCACGAGGACCGTGTTCAGCAGGGAAGATGCCCACGCATTTCTAGCGGCTCCCTGACACGTCTAGCAGAAGGGAAAGGTGAGGACGTGGGACTGCCACCCCTGGACCCGGTGCCGCAGTGACTTCATTCCCCCCACACCCCTGCGCCCGGGGAGGATGCGTCCGGGAGACGCGGGCACGCAGAGGGCACAGGTGAGTGTGAGCACCTGCCACGTGCCGGCGGAACAGGGACGGGCACCTACGCTCTCCTGGAGCCATGGAGGAGGAGTCAGAGAGACAGTCTTCGGGCTGAGCGGTCTGCAGGGGAACAAGACACATCCAGGATGAAGTGACGAGGTCTCATAGGGGAGGGTGTCCCTTGGGTGGGGCAGAGGGACGCCCTCCCCTCAGCCCGGGGCCCACAGGCGCAAGACCCGCCTCTTCCTCCCCTCCTGGCTCCTCTGGAGTCAGACAGTTTGATAACAAAAATGCACAGAGCAAAAGGGAAGATGTGGGATGAGATCCTTGGAAGGAGTTCAGACCTCCTTGCTTAGCTCCCAGAACCCAACCTGCTCTTTTCCTGGCTCGCGCCGCGTCCGCCCCTCTGGGTGGGGAGGTGGAGGAGGGGTGGACGGTCTAGCCTCAAAGGAAGTGAAATGAACATGGAGGTAAGTGAAGAGGAAGCGGGAAAACGCACACTGTCCTGTTGGGAGTCTCACCTGCCAGCGCAGGAAGTTAAGTCAGTTGTCCCCTCGCACCTGGGGGCACCGGGAGAGGGATCACGGGCCAGGGGACAAGCAGCTGGTCACAGGTGACGGCGGCCAAGAGACAGATTGGTTTTGATCACTTGACCATGCTTAGAAAGCGATTTGTGATCGAAGGAAAACCCCGTAGTAACGTGAGCCCCGAGACACCTGCAGACTGAAGCCAGACACCGAACACAGCAAGGGCCCGGTTGTCCTTGTTGCATATTTTAGAACCGTTCTGATTTAGAAAGAAAGGGGGGAGAGAGTTGGCAAGCACCGGCATCACATGAGTTTTGACTTGAGCTCAGCAAACCATCATCCAAAAGTTTAATTCGATGCCCGCACTTTTACACAGTTCATTTGAGGCCAGGCAGCCTTGGCGAAGCTCGGCTTAAAACATTGAGCAAATGATGGAGATTGTATTTCCATTCAATATGCAAATGGAGAGGAAAGAAGGGAGACAGCCTTTGAAGTAGAAATTATCTCCATTTTATAAATGAGACCCAAATTGATTTAAATACATTTCGCTTTATATCTGCTCTTTTTATTGGGGCGGCTGAGGGCATCTAAATCGCATGTAAATACGAATAAATATGCAGTCCACTATTACTCAAGTATAAACTGATGCTCATCTTACCATTTACCTTGCAGAAGAAATCAGTGATTACGTATTTGTTGAAAACAGTAGCATATGCACAGCATTCAGCCGGGTACCGTGGGATACATTACGTTATATTTATTATATATTGATATCGTATTCCCCGTCCTCGGGAAGCTCACATTCCGGGCAGAGAAGCACCCAGTGTACGTGAACCAAATCGATCAGGTGCAGTGAAAGGCAAGGAAGAACCCGTCGGTGACCACCCCCACTGTGGGTGTCTACCAGAGACTGGACAAGCAGGTGAGCATGTGCCAGGGAAGTTTTGGGGAGAATCCCTGAGTTCAGAGAGACGCCGGACTGAGTGACACCCGTGACGAAGCTTGCTCGGTCAGAGAGGCTGCAATGCTGTGAGGGGCCGACGGAATGTGAGCTCAGAACAGGGAGGGGGTGGGTGGGAGGAGTCGGGAGAGAGCTCCGGAGCTGGGGAGGAGAAGGAAGAGGAAGGGCGTTCCTGGCAGGGGAACTGGAGTCACCCTGCATTGGAGGCCAGAGAGGTGGTGGCAGCGTACCTCGAGCACGCGGTGTCTTGAAACTGTGTTCTCTGCTGTGCATCGTGTGTGTGTGTGTGTGTGTGTGTGTGTGTGTGTAAAATTGCAGCAAGACCATAAATGCCAGACGGTCTCTGCCACCCCGCCCTGCAAGAGACTCCTGCCCAACATGAACGCTTTGTGTCGTGGGGGAAGGGAAGTGGACCAAATGGAAATGTTGAGAGAGAGAGAGAGGAAGGGAGGGAGGAGAGAGAAGAAAGCCGCAGAGAGAGACAGGGAGACTGAGAAGGCTGCACACAGAATTCATCGAACCAAGCAATTCAAAAGCAAAGTTATATTTTAAAAATTAAGTAGGATAAATATAGAAAATATAGAAAAATTTATTCTAAATTTTAAGGAGGTGACCATCACCAAGCTGCAGTCAGTCAAAGGGAAGCCCTGTGTGGTTAAGAAGCTTTGTTGGAAAGTCACCTGAGTGAGTTCCAGGTTGCGGGGGCAGGAGGACAGGGTGACTTTTAAAGCAAATGGAAGAAGAAATTTATTCAAAGAAGAGGCCGAGTCTCGGTTAGAGTATTTGTCCTGTAGAGTAAACTGTTACTATATCCATTTAGATGATTTTCTTTTTTTGTTTTAAGAGAGGGAATGTGATTCAGACACAATTATTTCCATTTGAGGTTTTCTTTCTTTTATTTACGAAATTAAAAAGTATAAAGCTTTGTGGCTAGCGTTGGGATGCTTTTCTGTGCATGCATGGTACCTGCTTTTTGATCTTGGTGTTTCACCAGTGAAACAGACATTTCTTTTTTCCCAGAAATGCTGTCTGGCTAATGTCATTCACACGGGAGGAAGGGGGGTGAGCGTGAGACTGAGGTTCGTGGGGGCTGTCGGCCAGAGCAGGGAGGGGGAGCCGGAGAGGGGGGAGGGGGAGGGGGAGGGCAGGCTCCTGCCGCACACCCCCCCCCCCCGACGCAGGACACACCCAGGTGCCCCCCAGCCCCCGACAGCAAGGTGGAGGGAAGCCACAGCGGCCTCAGTCTGCAGACACCACGTGAGCCACTGCGTGGGGCAAGGGTTGCCTGTCTGCAGCGCCATCAGGCCCTGGTGTGCGGCTGTCACCACGCCCAGACGCGGAGGAGAGGAGGGCCGAGCCAGTGGCTCGAGCCAACGCCCTCCCCAGCGTGCTCCCCGGGAGGAGGGTGCCTAGCAGTGCAGGTGGCCAGCGGCCCCCGCGTTGGCTACGGGCAGCACACGCCTCCCCAGGCACAGGAGTCCCGGGCTCGACTCTGCTCCCCATGAAGCAGTGGAGCCCGGTGTCCTGGGGATGACCTCTGACTTCAGGTGTTTCCTCCTGCTCAGCTCAAGCCAGAAGCACCAGGAAGCTGCTTCTCCCTAACAGCAGGTGACAAAACTGGGGCACCTTGCTGAGGACAGAAGCTCAGGTGGGTGGGATGCCCGGGCAGCTCCAGGCACCGAGGACGAGGCCAACAGGCCCAATGTAGGACCTTCCTGCCGGCCTCAGGAAACCGTGTCCTCACCCGACAGTCTGCAGGCTTTTCTGCAGACCCCTGGGCAGATTCACGGCTCCTGAGGGTGCAGCATTCGCGCCTCCCCACTCGCCTCTCGGCCTTGCCGACAGCCGGGCACTACACAGGGAGCTCAAAGGCTTGAGTTCCAGAAGGTTCCAGGGAGTGCTCAAGGAGAACACACATTGCTCGTCCCCCCTCCACTCCCTGGTACCACTCACACTTTCCGGGAGGGGGCGAGCCCAGGAGAACAAAGCTCCTAAAAGACGAAGTGTGTTTAGGATCCATCGACGGGAATAAAGGGGCCCCGAGTTTCGGTGAAGCAAAGCCCCCCACTCTCCCCCTCCTCAGACAGAGCCAACGCACCCCTTCCCTGCTGGTCATGCTTCCGCCCGCCATTTCAGTTTAACCTCAGCGCCGTGACATTACGACAGAGGGTCCCAGAGAGCCAGCCTGGCCGTGGGGGCTCATTCCCGTAGGAGGCCGAGCAAAGGCCCGCAACACACCTGCGCACGTGTGGTCCCCACGTGCCCTGGGAACGAAGCCCGTGAGCTGTGAGGACCAGTCTGATTTCTGATTCAGCTTTTAGTTTGCGGCTGAAATAGAAATGGAACACTTGACTCTGGCAGTGCACATTTTCCAGTGACTATAATGTCCCTACTAGTGACCAGATGCAATGGGAGAAGCTGGAAGAACTCGGGTCTGATGCTTGAAGATCTTATCCCCTCTTCAGAGATAAGCTGGAAACGCGCACACATGCACACACGCACACGCACATGCACACGCGCGGAAACCTACATGATAAACGATCAGATGTGAAATCATTCAATGAAGCTTAAGTCTAAACATTTTTCAGCACGAATCTGTGAGGGAAATGGTCAAGAAGGAGGCACCGATGTTTAGACTTACAGGATGCCTTTACGATAATAACTTGCTGGTTGCCATGAAGAAGCAGATCATGAGAGTATGAAGTCTTATAGACTTCCATTCAAAACAAAGGCTTCTCTAAAAACATAGATACTTAATGTGACAATACTTAAAATAAAAAGTAAATATCTCATATTCTCCTACCAATATCGAACACTTTAGTTCCAGGAGGGCAAGATAAGGGAATCTGCAGTCGGGGAGACAGGAGTGTCGGGGCTCCCCACACCAGCAGCCTCTGGAGCCCTAACCTCGGGTCTCAGCACGCAGCCCTTTCCTGCTCCCAAAGCAAACAAGCGTCGCCCACACGTGGTGTCCTGCTAGGACACCGATTGTGGACGGTCCTCTCACTCTGTCCACGACAACTCCGCACTTATTAAAAAGGGGCATAATTGGTTCACAAAACCAAAAGCAGCGGGTTCTTCTCCAAGGACTTGGCACCAAGCATCCTACCGAGGCAGAGCAGCCGCCGGCTCGTGGAAACCGTGGCTCTACCTGGCAACAGACGGGGCCGTCGCCTCCCCAAAGTGCTTTTCTGCCCATGTGAGTCGCCCGCAGGGAGCCCCTGTTGGAGGCAAGAAGAGAGCGCGGCAGGCGCCTTCAGGCCACCAGCTGGGACCCCAGTCTGGGCGGGTGTGGAGGGAGCCAGAAGCCCGAGTGTGCAGCCCTCCCCTTGGTTCAGCCCCACGTCCCCCGTGGGCAGGCGGGGCGGAGCTGGGGGCCGCCCTGGAAGGAGGCTCGCCCCTTCATTCACGAGGCGCATCTCCAGGACCTCGCTGTGCCCGCCCCCTCTCAGTGCTTATTAAGTCGCAAGACGCTACTGGATTCCTTTCTCTCTAATGAAATCATAATTATCAACGAAATTGGAAGCTTCTAACATCCGAATTGTTAATCCCTGTTTTCCTGTAGCTCTGCTTAGTGCCGACTGATCCATCGCTTATAAACGACGGAGAGGCTCCTACACACGGAGACCGGAGGGTAGTTTCGTTCAAGGTGACCTTTTAAAGCAGTGCACCCCATCACAGCCTGTTCCATAGCATCACGGTCTTCCACGTGTCAGATCCCTGAATCATATTTTGGGACTAGATGATTTTCCACCAGCATGCCGGTGTGCTGTGTCTTTTTAATTAACTTTAAAGCAAAGGAAAGCAATCAATACGATTTGGTATGCCAATGACTTTGGAGTGACTCCCAAGCTGTTTAACCTGGCCTGGAGTCAGTCTACTATTACGGAACACTAGAATGGGGCAGCATGGATTTATATCAGGAAAAAAACACAAACCGGAATCAAACAAACTCAGAAATTCAAAATAATTTTATGGAAATGTTTCTTCTTTGTTCATAACAACTACTTATAAGTTAATTAGAAGTAAAACTGGTAAGTTTCAACCAAAACATATTGAAATAAGCTTATGCTTATAGAAACATAAGCTGGGTACAGTGGCTCACACCTGTAACCCCAGCAATCGGGGAGGTCAAGGCAGGTGGATTGCTTGAGGCCACAGGTTCAAGACCAGCGTAGACAACATAGCAAGACCCCCATCTCTACAAGAAATGAACTATTCAGGAGGCTGGAGTGGGAGGATTTCATGAACCCAGGAGTTCGAGGCTGCAGTGAACTGATTGTACTACTGCGCTCTAGCCTAGGTAACAGAGCGAGACTCTGTCTCTAAAAAAGAAAAAGAAATATATAATCGTCTAAATATAGGGGTGCAGACATTTCATTTCTGATTGTCTCTCAAGATGTTATTACTTCCTAAAGAAAACATGGCAAGACCAGGTAATCTAAATACGCCTAATCTTTGTTTCCTAAGGAATTACTGAAGCAGAGAAGCGTATTATTTCTAACGGTCAACTTTCAGGCTTATATAATCAGTTTTAGGTCGTCCAAAATTGTCCATAAACTGATCCTGTCAAAATCCAATAAAAAGTGAGCATTACAAGAATCTTTTTCTTTGCATCTCATTAGTGAGGAGAGTGCATTTCTTTCAAGTCATTTATAGAGTCACACTCTCCCAGTTTGAACAATGCACCATCAGCGAAGCACATTTTCCCGGTAATAATGGAGCGTTATTTTTCTCAGCAAGGCGGTGCTGTAGAAGAATCATGCCCACTGTGCGTTCTGAGCGTCTAACCCTGGCGGTGGGGAGGGCGGGGAGCTGGGTGTTCTCGAACGCGTGGGTTTGCTCCTAGAAGACGCACAGAGGTCAGAGGTCGGCTGTGCAGGTCGGCCGGCCGTGGCCACACGCTCTCTGAGCAGGTGCGCCTCTCCTCGGAGCCTGATGGTCACCAGAGCCAGGCCCAGGGAGGCGCGTCCTGTGCTCCACCCCAGCGGGGAGATCGAGTCCTCGCTCCTGTTTTGCATGACGCCCCCTCTCACCCCACTCTCCTGGAGGAGCACTTGGTCACGCCTCTTCCAAGCCCCATGGAGCAGCGTGGAACCGCATTTGCACGCATCCTGCCGGCGTGGAGAACCGTACCAGCCTGTCTTCCTGTCCCTGCCCTGCGAGGGGTCTGGTCCTCGACCCCCTCCCCCTCTGTTTCCCAGGCTCTCCTCGTCATCCCTTTGTTTCTCTCTCTGCCTCCCATGCACTCTCCATACAAGGAACCTTACTTGACGCAGACGTGTTGGAAGTTCCTCTGACGTCCTGCGGACCCCATGTCACGCGTGTGGGTGGACACGACAATTTGTCCCCACTTTATTAGCAGGACTTGAACCCGCACATGTGAGCCTCACTATGCCCCAGTCATGGCTCTCAGCACTTGGTGACAGCAGAGAATAAAGCAAAAAAAAAAAAAAAAAAGGAAAATATAGCCATTCTGAAGTTCTATTTAATTGAAAATTTAAATACAGAAATACCATAAGTCTCCACTACTGCGCCCAATTCATGTGAACTTGATCAAACATAAAATTTTAGATATTAATTTTGTGCCAGACACTAAGTTAGATCCTGTTGAGAAAACTGTAAATGAAGCATAATTTACTTGCTATAAAGGAGGGTCGGGCTCAAAAATGGTCCCCTTTCTACTCCAAAATTTATATCTATAACAGGCTAACCCTAACCCCCATCAGCTCCTTTAAAGTGAATTAGAATAAGCACAGTTTGCAAACACTGCATAAAATCCACACATAGAGGGAAAAATAAACTAATATACCATCATTTTCTCACACGTAAAACATGGCAGAATATTGAAGAAGAAACTAATTCTGCAGGCCGGTCCTTGGACCCTGAAATTTTAGTAGAGTAAATAAACAAGTCATTAGCTAACACCCGTCAGTAAATGCTGCCTGAATACCCAGAAGAGTGTGGATCAATTGATTCAAAAATGCACAGAAATGCCCTGGGTTTGCTCCTCTCTATAAGGCAAGCTTTGGGAGTGTGGGATCGTTTTTCCTTTGAAATGATGATGAGGAGGAGTTGCCACACTTCTATTTTTGCCAGACTTCAAGACAAACTTGACTGAGACGTCAAATGGCAGTGACGGCGGCTGCCACCGAATATGCTGATGTATGCACATCCCGTGGCTGGTGTCTGCTCACAGGGAACAATGGGCCCTTTCCGTCCCTGGAAAGACAGACAGCTCTGTGCGCTCACGAGGCTGGGACCGAACAAAAAGTGGAGAGCTGATCCGATCGTCTAGCTCTTGAAGAATTTCAATGGGCTCTTTTGTCTCACCCAAAACCCTGCTAGATCCAAAATTATTAATTAGATTATACTCGTGGTGATACGCGATAACGATTTGACGTGTGGGGCCAGGCGGCGGCTTCGAAGAGCAGCACTTTTGTTCTCATGAAGAAGCAGAAGCTCTTCTGACTTCTAGAACCATCTTTGGATGTCCCTCAGCCACAACCGGCCTGACACCCTTCTGCATAAGTACGAGTTTTCATTTGTATTCATCCAGCAAACTGTTCGACTCACATCGACGCATCATCTACCACTTGCCAGGGAGCAGTCAGCCAGGCTGCACCTTAATTCTGGGCTAAAAATGATAAAACAATGACAAAAGGAACGGTCGCCGTCATAGCAGCCGGGTTTGCAGGCCCTGGCTCACATTTCACAAGTGTTGCATCGTCTCATGCGTGCAACCCCTCGACCAGCACGAGGTCTGTGCACCTTGTGGGCGTCACAGGTGGAGACACGATGTCGTACGGGAGGCGACATGCAAGAAAAGAGAACGAGCCGCAGTGACAACAGCGAGGGTCCCATTGCCTGTTCCGCGCTTCCGGCCGACCCCATGGCTCTCTGCTCCTACGCCGGGGCCCCCTTTGCTTCCCGCCGTGCCACGCCCCCGTCTTCCACACACCCCGATGGCACCCAGTGCCTTTCAGCACAGACTAAGATCCGGTAAGTTCTTACCACCTGATGTCTGTTTACCAGAAAGTGTACAAAGAGCAACAACGCAGCCAAGACTTTACAACCAAAGGCTGCTGGTTGGAAGGGAGTGTCTGTCACTGTCCTCCTAGCTGGGCTTGGGGTGGATGAGGGACCCGGTCCCCTGAGCTGCATGTCACTAGGGCCGTGGGTTTACTTCGGCTCGAGGAAAGCACGTGGGTGGTGTGTGGGCCACGCTAGGGCCGTTCCCAGCAGGCCCCACCGGACCCACGTGCATCCTATGGGATTCTGCGCTAAGAGCAATTTGTTCACCCAGAGAGGCCAAGAGGAGATGTTAAAAACCAACCAACCAACCAACCAACCAAACAACCAACCAAGAAAAGGAGCCAAAACCGAACAGCCTGTCTGAAATTGGCCACTTCCACAGTCCGTGGCTGTGTCGGTAACAGGAACCAACGTCCAGGGGAGCCACCGTGCTTCTCAGAGCACAATGCACAGAACGGGGCATCTCCCCCACAGACAGAGTCTCCCCAAATGCCGTTGCCCGCAGAGGAAAGGACACGGGCGGCGTCACGCCCAGGTGTTCCGAGTCACGTGCAGCTGCCACAGCGGCGGGCGGCTTCAGCAGCCCCAGGTTTGCTCAGTTTGCTCCTCATTCAGGGCATCCTTTCAAGACTCTTTAATTCCAGGAAAAAAAAAGGCAATATTTGAACTGGGACTACGTGGCAGGGAGAAAGGGCAAACCGACATGCCGTTGCCACACTGGGTCTAACACAACATTGATGACACGTAGCATTTAAATTCCAAGTCGATCTAATAATCAGACAATATCTGCCGGGCACCGTTTACGTGTGTGGTCCTGGGAAGAGCCGCGAGGCAAAACGTGGTAACCAAGGGCATCACACGTGTACCCTAGGGATGTGGCCCGGCATGGGCGGGACATCCACACACTCGCCAGAGCGCAGCCGGGAGAGGGAGACGCAAGGACGTCGGTGAACAGCAGTGCAGACAGGACCAGCCACCAGTATGGAAGGGACAGACCCGAGGGGCGGGTGGGCGGGACCTAACGGGGAAGAGTGACAGCAGCTGAACTCTGGAGGGAGAGTGGCTGCTTCCATCTGTCCCTGCTGTCCAGACCCCACGTCTCCTGCACTTTTTGTGTTAATGATCCTCCTCATCCTCTGCACTTTGATTTAACAATAAGCACCAGATTGCTCTTTTCTTTTCTTTTCTTTTTTAGTCTTTTAACCCTTCTCAGCCGCTCCTCGTGATGAACTTTCAGGGAGCAGGTTCTCTCTCCATGTCTGCATCAGTGGGAGTCAAAGAGGCTTGGAAAAGTTTGTTCTGTGGCTCAGAGTCGTGGACAGTCCACAAACGAACGGCGTGGCTGTGTCCCCCAAGAAGACTTTATTTACAGAAACAGGCCGTGGGCTAGACCTGGCACACAGGCCGTGGCTTGTCAACTTCTGGCCTAGAAAATCCATCGCACCTCAATTACCGTGACTGGTCCCTGATGGAGCAGTCACTGAGACCTCAGGCCTGGCACTGGGGAGAAACAGTCACTCTGCAAGATCGACCTGTCCTGCAGGGACGGCCACGGGCCACAGGTGGCTTCTGAGCCCTGGGGTGTGGCTTGTATGAACTGAGATGTACACTTCAGTTGTAAAATACACACTTGGATTTGAAGGTGTTGTATAAAATGAAAGTATGAAATATCTCATTAACGATTATTCTATACTAGTGAAATATTGAAATCATAATATTTTTGTTATGTTAGGTTAACTAATATATGTGGCTATTTTTTTAAAAAAGTTTATTCTGTGACATTGGAAATTTGGACTTGCGCTGAGGAAGAGGGAAAATCGATTATGAAGGTTGCACACCTGCCACAAACCTCCGAACAACCTGCACAACTCCTCCCGATTTAAGCAGAGCCCGGACAGCCTGCAGATCCAGGCAAGACATGCAGAGAGCATCTCATAGCCCACACTGCGTTACCCGGGACCAGCCACGCGGATCTGGTCCATTCCTACCTTTGAGGGTTAAAATGCATCCCTTGGATTGACTTTTGCACTAAAATACACAAAATTGCAGTGCCATATCTAAATATCCATTTTCCCTGAATAAGTTTAACGCAGCATAGCTATATTTAGATTACCAAAATGACTTTTAGTTTTGAAAATTATCATGAAACGAAGGAACCTCTATTGTCTTGAAAGAGGCACCTCGCTGAGCCTGTCCCGCTCCTCGGGTCACCCTTGTAGCAAGAGCCGCTATTTCTGGACAACGGCTTCTTTGGGGGCCACTGTCCGTCTGTCCCACTTGACTCAGTGGCCCTTTCCTTTGAGAATCAGAATGGTGACATTTCTGAGCTGGAACAGGTGTGGGCCAAAGGCTTCCTTGTCTGCAATGAACCTGAACATGAGGCCTCCTGAAATCCTGTGCCCAGACTCTTCCACTCCCCATCCTGGTTTCTGCCTCGGTAGGGAGAAAAATTGAGGAAAATTCAGTATTTCAATTCAACTTCCACTTCCAACATTAACATCGATTGATGTGAATAAGCTGCGGGAGTTTGAGTTGTCAAGGGTCCTTCTAAGTTGCTTGAACTCGAGAGGTAGACACACAACTATTTATTTTTTAAGTGGTATCAAATGGTCCGAATGAGACAGAACACACTTATCACGTAAGTAGATAAAGTAAAACCTGGTGCGGAGAAGCCAAAGCTTTCAGACAGAAGCTTGACTCACAGCAATTCTCCCAGACACACGGAGCAGCTGGTCACGTGTAGCCACGTGTCCTGAGTCCCTCGGGGGCTACTCTCCATGCTATGACAATGTGCCTGTTTCCAAATATCAAGGTACAGGGTGTCGCACAGGCCAAAATAAATAACTGTGATCGTCACTTGTAGGAGAAATGACTCCGTGTCTAATCAGGATGGCCTAGAAAGCCCAGGACGGCAAGGTCCCTGCAAAAGATGGTGCGTTGGTCACGGTGACGGCACTAGCGAGCTTTCCGCATTCAGCCTCTGCCCCCACCCTCCTTTCACATCTGCAAAGACCACAGAGCAGCAACCGCATCGACGTTTGTGATGGGAGCACACCCGGGAGGAACAGTGTCCATCCCTTCTCAGGGCAGATTACACATAATGCAAATTGCTAAAAATGCAAGGTAGACCATGGTAAGGCCCATACAAATGGACCTTGTGAAAGTTCAGGGGAAAGGGACTGAATTCACCTGGAAACCAGCCCTTGAAGAGTGAGGAGGATGTGTTTGCACAGACCGACCTCGGGAAGACACCGGGGAAGGAAGAGCACAAGTCACCCAAGCACAGGCCATGGCGAGGCAGGGCCAGTCCTGCTGCACTGTCTGGGCAGAGTAGGATGACGCAGGTGTGGAAGGCCACAGGGGAAGGGTGGGGAGTGGCCTCGAACAGTTGGGTTAGGTGTTTGGGTTCATTTCTGCAGAGATAGAGAGACTCTAGCACTGTTTGAGCAGAAAAATGCCAAAGCCGTACTTTGGGAAAATCGGTCTGAAAACAGAGCGTAGGCTGCATGTGTAAATGTGTGTGGCGTCGGGTGGCACTGATGGCGACGGTGACAGTCCAGGAGAAGACGGCGGCAGCCTCTCTGGAGGAGAGGAGGAGGAAGGGGAGGACGCACGGCCGGGAGAGCTATTTCAGAGGCGGAATTGGCAGGAAGCGGCCACTGATTGGCTGCCAGATTCATCATCCCAAAGAACAGCTCTGGCCTTGTCATTCAACCACACAAAACCTTCAGCAATTTCCAGTTATCTCAGAGCGAAGTCATGATCTCATCCACGGAGACCGCGGCGCTGCGACACGCACGGCCCCTCGACCCGCCCCCCGCGTCAGTGCTCGGTGGCGTCCCCGCCGCGTCCCCACGAAGGTTGTCCAGGTCGCTCCCCAGAAGAGCCACGTGGGTCCTCTCCCGAGCTTTTGTTCCATGTGATCTGTTGGGAACCTGGTCCTTCGAGGCCCGAGATCCCACCTCTTCACGACGTCCCCGCCCCAGCCTCGCCTGGCATCCTGGCTCCCGCCTTGCAGAAAATCCTAATTAACTCGATTTCTAGTTGCCACTTCTATCAAAGCCCAGACCACTTTATGGTCATGTATAAACTTGTCTCCCCTTCCCCGTTGGTCTATACAGTTTCCGATACCAGAGAGCACTTTTCTTCTGACCCATTTTCTCGTAACTCCTAGCACCGACCACGGGAGAGACCACTGTAGGAATTAGTGAAATAACAACTGTGTAAGTGACTTTCCGATGGAAGGGGCTCACAGCAAAGTCCCTTCGCCTAACCAGCCAACAAACAAAAGCAAACACAAAATAGAGAAATGAAGAAATTCCCATCCCGGGGGTCTGGGGAGGTGTCACCCCCCCCCTCCCGGTGGGTGACCCTGAAGTGCCGGCGTGTGGCCTCGCCACCCTCAGGAACTCACGGTCTCAGCTGTTGCTTCTGGCTCCTCCGACCCTGATCTGAACACAGACCAGGTCTGGTTCCGGAACAACAGGTGACAAGTGAGGAACCTGAGATTTTGATGAGGAAGATCACACAGGGATCTCGAGAGGAGGCCAAGGCCAAATGGAGCTGACAACACACGAGAATGAAGACAGGAGCCACGTTGCAGCTTCCTCCAGGCCAAGCCTCGCGGACGTGCGTGTCCGGCCTGCACTGCGCTGATGTGCCCCGACAGGGACGGGGCTGAGACACCTGGATGGAGCCGGGGCTCTGCCTTGTCTAATAAACATTCCCCAGCTCTCCTCACCTAACGTGGAAAGAGACGGCAAGATGAGGGATGCACAGTGAATTTGATCTCAGATGGGTGCAGGAGCGCAGAGCCCTGGGGCTGCCTTCCCTTGATTAAGTGAAGCACCAGCCGCTGTTATCCAAGGAGAAGAGCGAGTCGCTGTGCTCCATGGTGCAGCGCGGGGAGCCCCACCCCCGCTGCTGGCGTGGACCCGCCCCGGCTGGGCGAGGCTGGAGAGAAGGCCAGGCCCCCCACGCCTCTCTTCTCCGTGGGAATGGCTCTTGGACAGAGGCACAAGTCCGCCGGGCAGGGGATCGGGAGAAACAGAAGGGCGGGAGGCCCCGTCCCACGTGTTACGTCCCGCCCCGGTGAGCAGGTGTTGAGTGCCTGCTTCGCCTCGGGCTGCAGGAGAGGCCTGCGCTGTGGAGGCACAGACAGGAGAGCTTCCCCGAAACAGGTGAGCGCATGGCCTGGGGAGACTGAACCCCGTCTCTCGGGAACATCGATAATGCCACGTGCCTCAGCTTCGAAGTTTTAACAGGGTACCTCCAGGCAGTTTGGGATTCCGCACCCATTTCCTTGTGTAACTGGACCTCCACTTAGCTCACGTAGCACCCGTGCGTCATGCTCAGGTGCAGCTACGGCGGGCTGTATCTGCACGTGCGGCAGGCTGCCCTGGGGCACACACCTGGACTGAGCGGTGGCAGCGATGGAGAGACCGCGGTTCTGCACCTTCCCCGGCTCCTCTAGGAGGGCACCTCCGGCCACAGGATAGCATGAGGTCGCCTGGAAGGGTGGGGTCTCCCCGGGCACCTTCCTATTCTGCTCCTGTGTGTGTGGCGCCGGACCCGTCACCTCCCTTGCCACCGTCTCTGCCTTTGGTTTCCTTCCTTGACCATGAGAAAGAGCACCCCAATTTATTCTCGCCCTCCCTTCCTCTTTCAGGTGTGTGCTGCAAGACGACAGCACTCGGGGCTGGGCGCGGTGGCTCCCGCCCGTAATCCCAGGGCTTTCGGAGGCCGAGGTGGGAGGATCGCTGGAGCCCAGGAGCTGGAGGCTGCAGTGAGCTGTGATCGCGCCTCTGCACTCCAGCCTGGGCCATAGGGTGAGACCCAGCCTCTAAAATAAATGGATAAATAACTCTTAAAAGTAAAAAGTAAACTAAAAAAAGAACACAGCGCTTTGAGGCACACTGAGGTCTCACCACCAGCAGCGTTCTTTCTTGACAGCTCGTTCTCTGCCTTCTCTCCGGCACCCGTGATTCTTACGTTTAAATGATCCTGCAGACATGGAGACCAAGTCTGTGTTAGGTGAACCGAGGACAGGAGAGAAAACACTCATTGCCTCAGGCCATTTTACCCAAAAGCTGTGCTGGGAGACTGTTGCAAGGTGGGGTGTCCAGAAATGGGAGGAAGGGCAGGTTCTGGCAGAGGCCGGCGGGGAGGGAGGGGAGGGCAGGTGGCGGTGACAGAGCGCCCGGAGCACTCCTCCGGCTGCCTGTCGCGTGAGCTCAGGGCTGGGCAGCCGTCCTTGGAGGAGAAGGAGTAGGGAAGAGGGTGCACAGACCGCGGGCGGCCTGGGCGCAGGGAAGAGAAAGGAAAACGGAAATGGCAAGGAACTGAGAAGCCGAAGAGATCACATTTGTACATTCCTTTCAGAAAGCATGCATTGAGGATTCACATTCTACAGTCACTATTCTCACCCCGTCAACGAAGACGGGGTGAAGGAAGTAGTTTTGCTCAGTGTCCTTGGCGTAGTAACAGCATTTTTATAAAAAGCAAAGCTGATGGAATTCGATATATTGCTTTCTGAAGATCTCAGATGATATGAAAACAAAACTCGGGAAGTGGAGTGCAATGGAGGGTTGCGCCCTTTGGTCGCGCCCTCTCTGGGGCTGGCTGTCCCATCCGCGCAGAGGCAGCGGGCGGGGGGTTTGGCGTGAGCTCTCTGCAGAGGGGGCCCGAGTGCTATGGAGGCAACGGCAGGTAATGTGAGTGGAGGTGAAAGCAGATAATAAATGTGGAACACCTGTTTGTTTGGAAGAGTTAGGAACTGTGTAAGAGGAGGCAGGGAAGACACGTTTGATCAAAGAATCAATACAGGAATTTCTCTGTATTGACATATAGAGAAAGACCTGCTCGATATCACAGCCATCTCAGGGGAGCCTGTGGAACGCGGGGTGTCTCCCCACTGCCGGAGTCAACGGCAAGGGGTGTGGCCTCATGACACTGTTTGGGTGCTGTCCTGAAAAAACTTAAAGAAGGCATATTATTTACACTTTTACACTTCGCGATACTGCACACTCTGCAAGTCATGCTTAAATTGATCTCAGTAAGGAAGCATGAGCTCCGCCTAATTCGAAAGCCACGTTGAAACCTGAAGCCAGCAGCTCGCTTGTCTCCATAAGTTTATAAACACTGGGGGCCACGCCTCACTCTGGTTGAGAGCTCGTCATGAATTTATCTTTCCAACATACCTCTCTCTGTGTAAAAAAAATTAAATAAATAAATCCTTATCTGCACATAGAGATTTCCAGAGCAAAGGAGAAATAACATGAGAAATAACTATCCTCATTATTTTCTTAAATGCTTTTAACTGTTGTATGGGAAATCTTATGGAGTTATTTTTGGATACCACGAGATCAAATAAATCTTTAATCTTCCTGTCAATCATCCAATAGAAACAATAAACCTCTAGATTGTCATATATTTAGATCATAGACTTAAATGACATGGTATTTGCAGGAAATTTTTAAAAGCAAACTGTTAATTTTCCAAATGAAAACATATCATTTTCATATATATATATATCATATATATGAAACATATAGAATATTACATATTCCATATATCTGTAGGAATAAGCCCCCGAAAGTCACTGTACATCCTGTACAGATCATGGGTAACACATCAGAACGAGTAATTAATTACACACTACCAAATATCGTTAAATGATGACAATTCAGAGCACGGTGTATATTGAACCCACTTGCCGTGTTTATGTTGACATAGGACGCCGGGTCTCCCCCACATCCAAACTATGCCCATTTTGAAGGATCAGCCCAAACCCTGCCTGTCGATGGACACTCAAGGCCCCAAGGAATGGTGTGTTCTGTCCTCCTCGTCCCGGGGACACTTGCACCCCAACAGCGGGTAACAACCTGAACACACACCACCTGGTGCCTCGATTGTCCACGAGGATTTGAGGGGGTTGTTGGAATTTAACCTTTTCTGTGGTCATGCCTTGTATCCTTACCTTATCAGTCCTGAAGGTGAGGACTATGACCCACGCTGGCCCAACGCTTGCCTCTGCAGACATTCAGTGAGCAGGTGTTTGGTCCATGAGAAACCATCGCCACCAACCAAAGTAAGTATTACATTGTAGACATAGAGAATGATCAGTTATATTCTCTACAAAATGCTTTACATTTGGGGGTTTGTTTCCTTAAACAGTATGTATCTTTAACATCCTGAACTCTTTAATGCACATAATTATCTTTTTATGCTTATACAGATGATAATATCAATAGTTAAGTGCAACTGTCCCATAGATTTCCATGGGCTTCGCAAGACATAACCCATGACTGGAACGTTCAGTTTAGCGCATTTGCTAACTGTTATCTGCTACTGTTATTATTGTCAGGGTACCTCCCTGATAAGTCTGTTTTCATTAGTTTCTTAATATAATATATACATGGTTTGGATTTGTATAGAGTGTGGATCTTTGTCACTGGACATTACTGAGCTTGTGATCTTCCAAAAGTATCATCTTGCTAGTTGGTACATGTTTTCAGCATCACACTGTAAATTAGCGTGGGAAACGGCCAAATGGTATGACTCCAGCACATCTCTACGGCCTGTGAATTTTTCACTGTTTTTAATCTCAAGGGGAGGAAAAGTTTCTGCAATTTTCATCATTTCCTTTTCTTCCCGGCCCCCTTCTTTCCACACATGTGCACAGTTACCTGTCTTTTATTGCACCTCTCATTTACCCTCCTGTGAGGGGCACTTGCAGGTGCTTGAAGGGAAGTTCCAAAGGCAGCCTTTTGAGCTTTTGCAATGGTGGATTGTTTTCGTAAATGAAATTTGTCTTTGTTTAAAATCTCGCAAAGGCGCCTCCTTGGCGAGAGGCACTTAGGAGGGCATGTGTGACTCAGGGGAGGAGAAGTTTCAGGGGTGAGGAGAGACCACGTCCAGCCCCGGCCGGGGTTCCAGCTCTCTTTTGTGTCCTCCTCACTATGGCCATTCTCACCTGCTCTGTCTCGCTGGGGTATTTGGAGGGAATGCTCAAGGCCACCCCTCTGGGTGGGTGAGGAATATGCCATTGGCCACCACGGTGAACACTCTGCTTATTCATGAGTTCTAGCTTGTCATTTTGGGTGCCTTCTGCTGGAGGCTCCCAGAAGTAGGACATGAATTGTATAATAGATTTGGCTGCTAAAAATGCATTCCTGCTTCACCTGTGCACACCCCAAATACTGCTTCTGGTAAAGAAACGAGAGACATAAGCTAATGGGCTATTTCCCCAAGTATTAAGCCAAGTCATATTAATTATATGTATCTCATTTGCCTATGTCATGACAGGTTAAGAAGATGCACAGTAATTAGATTGAGTCCAGAGAAACAAAGTAATCATCCTAGAGCCACCACAGTCACATGTATTTCTGTGAATTCTGTCAGGGCAACTCACTTCCTGTAGTTGCCGGAGTGGAATACTTGCCCGAATTAACATAAAATCACAGTCGCCAAATAGATACAATTAACAAGGAAAAGAACGTAAGAGAAAGCTAGTTTTCAGTTCCACGTCTGGGTGTCACACAGCCCAGGAAGTGTTCTACACGACCAAGAGGCATTTGACTGGATGCATTTCACGTCCATTCCTCCGACACCCATCGATCGAACGCCAGCACCTGCCCTACATGCTGCAGGCTGTTGGTGCTGAGTTTGCCTGGGCACTTCTCTGCAAAACGATGACAAACATGGAGCCCACAGGTGGTGGCCCTGCTCACACCACTAAGCCCCACCACTGCGCAGTGCCGCCTCTGGAGAGCCTCCATGCATGAGAACACCAAATGCAGAGTCAGCTCATGCTCCCACTGGGGAGCTTCTGAGAAGTGACAGAGTCCAACGCCCCCATGGACACAAGGGCACTGAGAGGTGGACGGCTAAGATGACTCGTGCAATGTCTGCCCGAGTCACACGGAAAGCTGCCCTATGACAAAGGTCCTTCCCACCCAGGCCTCTTCAAGGGGGCTGGACGTCATTGTCAAGGTTGACTAGGGATGGAAAATCTCACTTAGAAAATAAAAAGGACCAAAGAAAGAAGAGGAAACAGATGACTAAGTGTTCAATAGTAGGTGAAAATACCCCCCTAGAAGCTAATGGAAAAGTGAAACTCCACCGTGTCTTGGGTTGTTTTTAGTGTCGTGGAGAATTGCCAGAAGCTTGTGGCACCTGCGCAGCCTGGCTGGTGTCACCAAGCCAGGCAGAGTAGAATGTTCCTGACTCTTGGAAGAGACCAAAGACATCAGTAGAGGAATTATGTATTTGTCCTCCTGACCTGCCTTCCATTAAACAAAACGTCAGGAGCAGGGGCCAATCCGGAGCGCTAACGCAGCAGAAAAGTTAGAGGGGACAGTGTTTATGGGAACCACGTGCTCGTCAGTCACCGGAGGAAGGGGAAGAGACAAGATTTTGTTGGTGGCAGGACAGGATGAGACATGTGGAAGTGCCATACTGATGTGTGTGTGTGTGTGTGTGTGTGAGAGAGAGAGAGAGAGGGAAAGAGAGAGGGAGAGAGAGGCCAGTTTCTCCAATGCTGACTGTCCAATTAATGACCCTCACATTTTCGTTATGGCTGTGGGGCTAAAAGCAATGATTTAATCTGCATATGTTGGGATTTGGAAATGTGAGGCATGAAATGTAAAATACTACTACTGGCTACACCACTTTTGCAAACATTCTGCATCTAATCCCAGGAAAGTTGATACTTAATATTTGGGGTATTTATCACAGGCTGAGCATGTTTTCTTATCTATTCAAAACGTAATACACATGCACAAGCGTAGCAGTGTTGGGTGTTAAAGTGAGATCCTACCTGTTCTCCCACACATGGGCTGTCTCCCCGCTCAAACTAACTAACCCCTTTGATCCGATACTGTTTTGATCATTAACTTTAAAACTAGATGAACAGGTGGCTTAGCCCCTTTGTAAACAGGTGTGTTAACGTGTCCCTGGAGAACAGGTAACAATATTTCCTGGCTTGCACTCTGGGTGTGGGTCTCTTAGGGGAAAGGATTGTTTTTGAGCTAACAAAATCCCAGTAACAGCATATTAGCTAAAAAACACTTGGGTGGCAGACCTACCTCCATTCTTGTTCTCAGGACTATGAAAAGAATTGCAAAACATCTTGGAAAATTCAGAATACAAATTCAGTGGAAATTTTTACATGTTAATTCAGTACCAAATGTGCCACATTAAACAAAGGACAAGTGATAAATTAGTGTGCAATTTATCTGAGTCGATTATTGAGATTTTCTTTCCTGTTCTATACAAGTACCTAGCATCACCCAGCACTTCACACTTTACGTAATCTCAGAATTCCATTTTTAAGCAAAGCCATGTGGCCTTTTGATGCCTGAGCTACTTAAATTTCCAGACTTTGAGAGACTATAAAATGCTAATTCTAACCTAACTTGTCTTTGATAGGATTTAATGGCAAAATTCTTAATTCTAAATAGGCGAGTGTGTTCAGTGAGGTCTGACTCAATGGAAACGTGGCATATAGCAATCGGCGTGGTCTGAAACGCATGACCAGTTTCTAATTTGAATTCTCCTCTCCGCCTTCTTGTGATGCATCTGCAGCCAATGGCGAGCCGGTGGCGGCCGCGCCGGCGGCCCCTCTCAGCTGTCTTACCGTGGCAAGACAGCTGATGTCACAGGCCAAAGCAGAGAGGAGTCGGATGACCCAGGGGAGCTTCCTGGAGGTTGCCTCAGTCGACAGTCGGGGGCTTAACCATGTCACACCCAGAATGTTCTGTTGTTGATCTCTGCTATCAACAGCTTTGAAATGTTCAGAAATTGCAAAACAGACACCTGACATTTACCAACACTTCTTCCTCGAAATAGCATTCTGTTTACTGTTCCTCGCATTCTTAGGCAAGCAAAGGCCTGCTCAGTTGTCACCGTGAGCCATAAAGGGACAGCTCATGTGTGCACAGAAGCCATGACGAGTGGGACTCACTCAGAACCCTCAGATATTTTTAGCTCTAGATTTTATAACAAGGCAATAAGCTCGAACTGTATGTGTAATTAAATAGAGAAATATGGTTATACAATGCTGTGCTATTAAGTGCTAATTTTTGGAATGATCTCCTGGACTCCTAAAGTATTAATCATTCTTGGAAATGAACCTCAAGGTTCACCCTACTAGTCTTCTTAAGTAAGGTAAATATTTTAATCTATTTCAAAATATGTTCAAGAAAAATTAAATCTAGAAGCATGTGTGATTACCTTTTATCAGAAACACATGTGTATATATACACATATACATATATACATATATGTACATACACATATGCATATATATGTACATATATACATACACACATATATACATGTACACACATATATGCATACACATATACATATACACATATACATGTACATGTACACATATATATACATACACATATACATGTACACATATACATATCCTCATGGGGCAGAAAACCTCTCCCAGTTCTGTCTCCCGGCTCTGCACACGGCAGGTGCTCAGCACACGCGTGTGGCAGGAGCTGCTCAGAGCTGAGAAGGGAAGGGAGGAGCTGACTCTAAGGAGTCACGCTTCAGTCTTCAGCGTTGACTCTGATAACATTTTTTCCTGCCAGGAGGAGACAGTGAGGAGACCCCTGGGTTGCCCCCCAGTGTGGCTGTTCCAGCCAGCCTGTCCCTAAACTCTTCTCAAATGCAGGATCTAAAAATAATTAATACACTAATGAGCAGATTCAGAGGAAGGAGAACAAAAGAGAGACTTTCTGCCCCAGCAGCTGAAAAGTCCCACTGGGGTGAAGACACCCTCCCCTGACCCTGAGCCCTGAACGTCTCCCTGGAGCTCGACGCAGAAGCCCCAGAGCCTCCGCCCTGGACCCAGGGCCGGTGTGTCTGAGCACCTGGGGGCTGTCCTTCCGCCGGCTGTGCCGTGCCGGGTCTCGGCAAGGCGCTCACACATGAGAAGGACAGACAGGGTTAAATTCGTAACATGGTCCTTATTCACACCACATTAGCCATAGGAACACGACAATTAGGCATAAAATTTTATTTCTGTGATAATATACTCTGAGCCCTAAAAAGAGCCAGTAAAGAAAGAAATTTCCCTTAAGGAAAAAAAAAAAAAAAAAACAGACAAAAACAAAACCAGTTACTCTCGAAGACAAGCAGGACACACTGTGACGGCAAGGCCACCACTGACTCCCACCCACGGGATGGGAGGTAACAATAGGTGCAAACCCAGAAAATACAGGTTCTTATGACCTCTCACGGCGACCACCGAAAAAATCAGACCACAGATTCTCCCAACGTAACACGCCTCCTTGCTCTCCACCTCCAAGTTATCTGCAAAGTGCAAGTGGTCTCTGCCTCGTGAAGGAAGCGGGCAAGGCTGTCTGCAGAAAAGGCTCATATGCATGAAACCTCAGCCAGCTGCTATTAGCACGTACAGCAGAGCAATTTCACTCTTGCCATCCCTCATAACCATCCCCCTCATTCCTGCAACTGGTGATGAGCAACGCTTTCCACGACCCGGACAACAAACAGCTGGCCGGATGCCAAAAGACCATGCCTCCATGGTCTACCGTGCCCTTTTTAATCAACTTCCTAATTAAAAAATGCCATGCTGGCACGAGGTATGAAGCGGGTAGGCTTGGAATATTTTACAAAATAGCATCCCCTAATCCTGGGTTGTTGGAAATCTGTGTTCTTGCAGATGTTTATGAGTTTTCCTGGTGCAGAGATAGAATCAATTTGCTTGCGCCTGGCCCTCAAGACGTATTAAATTTATCCTGAAGGAAACTGGTTTCTGAAAAGCTCTTGCCCAGATGCATTAGGCAGGTGGGAGTTCCAGTGAACCAAAGGGTCCACTAGCAGATGCAGCATCGATTTCTGAATGTTCACAATCTACCAGACAGCTCCAGAGCAGACTCGATTTGATGGCTCTCCATGGGGTGCCCTGCAGACTCGATTATTTCCACAACCAGCCTGGCTAGCATTGTTTCGTGGCGACAATGCCCTGTGCTTTCAGCTTCTGTGTGGATGGCACAGGCTGGTTGAATACGAGCATCTGGGCGGGGAGGCTGGGCCAAGTGTAAAGTCAGCCTCTAAGAACTGCCCATTGCCTTTAGGGTTCAGTGATGTGGGAGCTCCTGAAACAGAGAGGCAAGGCTGACTTTCTAAAACCGTTCTGTTGACTTCCACGAAAACAACCATGAATCCAGCTTGGGACAATGGCCTGAGGGTAGGACTTGAACCGGAGACCCTATGATGAAAATCTCTACCCACATACTAGCCCCTGCCCCACTATTTATCAGTGGGTTGTTTGTTTAGAGTCCCAAGCTTGACATCCACACCTGCAAATTTCTCAAGCAAATGTTCAATATCTGTGCGGCAATTTTCTGTAAGGCAGTTTGAGTCTGCTGGCTACGCAGGCAGACTTTAGTGAAAAGCAGCCAGTATGTCATATTGGGTCATAAAGTTCTTCCAAGTATACTAATGAGTGCACAAATATATCTAAAGGCAGGTTTACATGGTACAAACATCGACCCAAGGGCTCACATCTTGTCAGCTTACACACAACGTTGCCACACTGGCATTATAAAAACACATATAGGTAAGCACTCACAAAACCATTGGAGAGATTAATTATGGTACTCCTAAGAGTGCAGAAATACAGTACAGAATTTTAAAGGAATTAAGGTCAAATAGCCTTTTGAAAAGAAATTCACGTATTTCCAATTCACGATCAGTGGGAATCCTACTGAAGCGATGCCCTCTGCAGCCCTCCCCCAACCCCGGCACAGAGCGACCCCACGAGACGGTGCCCCTCACCCCCCACGCCAGCCACCAGCTACTGCTGCCCACATAGCAGTCAGCCACAGAGTGCCTGATATTTGTACTAATATTTTGGAATCTCATTAATTGATTAAAATTTTTGCTATAAAAGGCTGCTTTTCTTTCCAAAGTTGATATGCAACCTTAAAGCCAAACTAAAAACAGAAAATTTCCCCCAGGAATCGCATTTTCTGTCAGGCACACAGCACCCTGTTTCTAGCTCTGGGACCTTTCATTGTCATTGGATGTGAGCCCTCTTCAACAGGCCTGAGAACCAACGTGACAGATAGTGGCATAAAGTGGCTCTGTTAAGTGGAGACTAATATGACAAAATTTTGGCCCTAAAAAAAAAAAAAAAAATGCTGGGCTACACCTTTGAAGGCAGCCACGCACAAAGAGCTTCCCCGAGAAGTCGGATTCAAGGACCTGTTTATGAATGGACACGTTGAGGTTAAAAACAAAAGCTGATATTTTGCCCCAAGAAAGTTATAACCCATCATAAAGCCAGAAAGTGTTATTTTAATCATACAAAGCTTGGCTCAACTCTAAAATGAAATGCAGTGATGAGGAAACAATGTAAGTATGACTTTTCTCTAGGGAAGATCTGATGAATCTGAAAACAATTTGATATTTAATACTATTTGAGTTAAATTAAGAAAAAAAATTCAATTTTTTCCCCACTCTAGTTTACAGAAAATTTAAAAATGAAATAGAAAAACATTGTATGTTTATATCTACATATAGATACCAAAAATTGATAATTCTCCTATATGCAAAAAATAAAGCTCAATATAATTATCCAGAAACTTGCAGTATGAGGGGAAAATGATCAAAATCAAGTTTCAGCAGCTGCATATAAAGGGTTAATATGTTTTCCAATATCTTGTGTTTGAGGTTTAGGTTCATTAAAGGTACCTTTCTTTTTTCTTTTTTGGAAAGGTATAGTTTTTTAAACAGTAGAAACTGCACCCCCCCCAAAAAAAGTTGTATTTCCTGTCAAATATTCACTGTCATTGTCTAAAACAAACAGCTGAAGTAAAGCCACCCTTAAAAAAACAAGCTTAAAAATAAAAACAAAAGAAAATCAAGTCATCTAACATATTCAGGAAACTGTAAAATGACAGTCAAAGCATAATAATTTCTACTTGAGTTCTACCTTAAAAGCAGGTGAAATAAATTAGGTCAGTTAAAATGAAAACCTTGCCTTTTAAGGAGAATAGGAATTATTAAAACAGGATAGAACTATTTATCAGTGATTTCCCCCGGATGGAAGTATATTTAACTAAATATTAAAACACCCATATTCCAGTACTACAGTCACAGAATTATATAAGAAATTTGTCACTGGTGACAATAGAAAATCAGGGTTCCGGCAAGCTTTTTTCTCACTTATTCAACTCAGAAGCCTGGTTTGCAGAAATGAGCTCCGTCTTCCTGAGAGAGCTGAGTATCCAAGACTGCACTGATGGCTGCGTTTCCTACCTCAGTCTCGATCCTATAGATCAATAGAAACTTCAGTGCGATTTCCACAACCTCCAGCAAGTTGCTGGTTAAATTAGCTAAAAACCTTCTTCCAGCTAGGAAAAATGCATGCCAGCCAAAACTAACTCTGCCTGGGCTTGCACTGAAACCGCATTGGCTAGTTTTGCTGGTCTTCACACAGGGACCCAGAAAATATTAATTAAACACACTGAATAACGGCTGCTGTAAATTTCTGAAAACAACACTCTCTAAACAGTTGGTTTCCACTGGAGACGCGTGCAGGGAAGATGCATGAACGGCCACCCCACCAGCGGCAAGGACTGGGCGGTCCCTGCTGTGGCCGCTGTCCCTGGCCGCGGGGAGTTGAACTTCGCTCCACTTTGCGCGGACCAGCGCTGGGGACGGCGCGCAGGACGGTGCCTGGAGGGGACCTCAGCGCCCCCGGCGCACCCCGGCCAAGGGTCCCCGAGACGACTGACAGGCGCGGTTCCCACGCGCCACCCCCACCCCCCACCGCCCCGCCCGGACTCACCCGGAAAATCCTCGGACCTGCTGGGCGACTACAGAGCTCCCCCCGCGCGCCGGGACGCCCCCCGTCCGCGCCCCGCCGGTCCCGCCAACTCCGCAGGGCGCATCTCCGCGGCCGGCGCGGGCAGCCCGTCTGCTAATTGTCCTGCCACATGGGCCAAAGTAGGGATGCTGCAGACAGGACACCCACAGGCCCGGCGTCGAGGATGGATGCAAATTAATAAGTTGACACCACTACATGCCGGGCAGGGCGGGCATGCGGACAGCCCTGCCGCCTGGGACGCGGCGCGGTCCCCATGCAGGCGACAGCGACAGCCACAGAGATAGCCACGGCAGAGGCTCCGTCCTGC
Organism: Cheirogaleus major; assembly: GCA_963574435.1. Taxonomy (NCBI): domain Eukaryota; kingdom Metazoa; phylum Chordata; class Mammalia; order Primates; family Cheirogaleidae; genus Cheirogaleus; species Cheirogaleus major. Next base: position 8,971 of record CAUYPO010037030.1, on the reverse strand, counting down.
TGGCGCCCGCAGGTTCCCGCAGAGACCAGCCCGCAGCTCCGGCCTGCTGTCTCCTGCGTCCGCAGGCAGGGAGTGTAGCCCTTTCCCTGAGTCCTAGCGTGTGAGGGACTGCACCGGGAGCTAGGTGTCTTTCCGGCTAGCTGTGGGTGACACCGGCGATTTCCAGCCTCCCCGGTTATGGAGCTGGCTGCACAGGCAGGCGAGATTGGGGGTGCACCCTGAAGGCTTCCTACATTGTACCAGGCCCTAAATCTCCAGGGCAGAGTGTGTATCCCGTGCAGTGCTGTATTCAATGTAATAGACGAGAACTGTAAATACCAGAGCCAGGCTGCCACCAGCTACCAGCTAGGTAATATATCTAAAAATAGCTCCCCTATCATTGATGTTATGGTAAATTCACACTGTGGCCAAAGAAACCTCACAAAAGTCAGCTAAACCTACAGTATTTTAAAGGGTACTATTGTTTCACATCAAAACAAAACAAAAAGAGGTTCCGAAACCTGCCACTTGTTAGGACGGGAGGATGGTTACGCAAGGGTTAATTGTGATTCTTAAAATCTCTTTCAGGTTGCAAACCTCACTATATCATTCTCTTTCGGTATGAGCTGCTTTCATCATTTTCTTTTAAAGCAAAAGACCTAGAACCATTTTCCCCAGAAAGTTAAAACATTATCATCCTTTTAGTCTTGTCTGAAGAAAAAAAAAATATCAGAAAAAGTTTTATCTGAAAAGACAAGACCCAATAAGATTTCCAAAATACAAAAAAGAACATACATATATGACTTTCATTAGCATTTTTCCAGCTTAAAAAAAAAAGTGCTGATTTTATAAATGGCTTCTTGAGTCAAGCAGTAAAGGTTTTACTCTGGCGATAACTATACCATTCCACTCTCTGCAAACCTCTCTCTGGTAGCACTCAGCGCTATGAAAGGGTACATTAAATCATAAAGGCTACTTTGGCACCTCCCACCCTCGCCCCTGGAAACTAGCCTTGAATACACAGACTAGTGTTTAACAACAACTCCGGGCAGCCTGCAGACATCTCGGGTGCCCACAATGGCATTATGCTGAAGGAGTAACTCCATTTGAGAGAGGTCCATTGTCGGCTTGTTTATACACCAAGCCATGCGGCTTTAAGAAGTATTGTAATGTGCAGTCAAATAAGAGCTGAAGACAGGCAGACTGGTGAAGAAACAACTATTTGCTGAAGTACTTAAGAGAACATTTGAAATAATTCTGAAGAGCTGGGAGCTGCAACCACCAGGCACATGAGAATAATAATAATAATAAAAAAGAAAACCCGAGGTAGCCTTTAAAATAGAAGGAAAGAGGTACCTTTTGTAGAAGACTCCCGTTCCGCAGTCTGTTTCTCAGGCTTGCAGGGCTGTGTCTGCCATGGAGAGCCCATTGCACGTGCCCGTCACATTTCCCTCTCTCTGCTCCATGCACCCCTGCCCTCCAGCGCCTTCCCCCCCAGCTCCCTGTCGACAGAGAGCCCGAGGCAGAGCCACCACAGGCGACCAGCCACTGCAGGCTCTCCCCAGAACACAATGCCAACCGTGGTTTCCGTGGGGAGGCTGGCTCAGAAGCCCCAAGTTCCCAGGAACACCCTATTCCAGCTCTCAGAGGTAATTCCTCTGAAGACCAAGCCTCTGCCTGATCTGTTGAGATCAGACTCGCTGGTTACTACAGAGGTTACAATTCCCTTCCCAGGGAGCCCCGCTAGAAACCACTGCAGTCTGAAAGCAAGAAAAGCTTTAAGAGAATGTCCTGTTCCACTCCATCTTCTCACAGCACAGCACTCCTTACGCTTAGATTAAAATATTTTCCTCCCCTCCCAACTTCTCTGATAATCACCACGTGGGGAGTAGGAATTTTCTTTTTTTTTTAAGAAGTACATTTTAGGAAAATTTCCCTAACAGAACAGCTCGACGCAGCAATGTTTATCAGTATGTGTTCATATCATAAATAAGAAGGTATGCATTCTTTGTAGTTTTATAACACCTGGTTTACATTTTCTCTGCCATCTCTGATTACTTCTGCAGATGCCCTGAGGAGTCATTATGATGTCAAAGCCAAAAACAGTTGCATTGTGGAAACATGCACAGGAAAATCATCATGTGCCTGAACAATGCAGGTGTGCAGGAGACACCCAGAGAGGAGAGGTCGGCAAAGACACCAACAGGGGCAGAGTCAAAGCGAGAGGACAGTGGGGATTGGGGGAGAGGACACAAAGATTCTACAAACTGCACCACGTTGCATGAACACGTAGCCCACTGATGGAAAAATGTATAGCTGTCACCTTAAATAATCTCACATCAGAATAACCATACAATAAATTACCATAAAACTAGAGTATTTAGTTTTATTCTTGTACAACTTATGGCAATTATAGACAATATTTCTAATATGTGGGGTGTGCCAATTTAAAATATCATTTTTTTAAATACCAGCCAAATAAGATATTTGAACAGGATCCGTCTACTGGAAAAAAATGACTACCTATATGTATTTTCATCTTTAAGATTGTGGTATATTTTATCTTTAGTTTAGTTTGGAATAAATGTAGATAAGTGTCAGGTATAGTGTTGTGGTCCCGGATTCAGTATGAGGAAACTTAGCTTGGTGAAAAATATGTTAATTATTTTCAAGTTTTTGTTCAAGTTTATCCTCTGTTACTCCTTTTTAAGGAATGCTACACATTTTTTTCAAAGAAAAGGAGAAGACACTTGTGAAAAGTGCCCTTAAAAAACTTAAAAATAAAAAATGCATAATGTCACTGCGATCAAATTATGCTATGGAGTAATTTAATTATAAGAATTTATGAAAACTGAAGGTCTCTCTTTCTGAATCTGCCATTCATTTGCTTTCTGAGAAGAGTTCTGGTGAGATTTGCATCAAGATAGACTTCCTGGCAAAGTACTAGATGCATTTGAAAACCTGGTTATCGATTAGAAATTTTAGTCCTGGACCGGAGGGGACACCTAGCCAGCCAAACTTCCACCGCAGGGCAAAGTGGACACCACTGGAGATGTCTTTCTCATCACTGTTGTTCACTGAGGGGATTTCTTATATAAAACATTTAAGAATAAATAAGACTTTAAGTTGGTGGTAGCCACTAAAATATATAAGCAAACAAAATATTTTAGATGGTATAGTATGTATTTTTTGAAAAATGTCTCTCCCTCAAATCAGATTGGCTTGCTTACAGGTAGAGTTGGAAACCTAGTTTATACTTGTGACTTAGAAATTATTATTTACTCAACAAAATTAATTTTTCACAAAGAGGTAATTGGCTTTTTAAAATAATGCAAGGACAGTATTTCTAAAGGCAGCCAAACAAATAATCAGATTATTAATTCAATATTTTGATTTTTAAATATAATTTTTCACAAGTAGAAAACTTTAAAAATCATTGAAATTGCAAAGTCACAAATTTATTTTCCCTAATTTATTAAACATTGACAAAGGAAGCAGACAGAAATCGCCAGACAGTACAACAGTTGGGCATATTCAATAGGAAGGTATAAAATATAAGCATTTTCAAAAAAGTGAAAAAAAAATAAATTCGGTGAAAAATGTAACAGGAACAATGAAAGCAGCACATTAGAGAAGACTCATTCTCTAAAGATATCCACATAGTTCTAAAGTCATGTTTATACAGCTTTTATAATCCAAAGAAGACTATGTATTCATATTCTTTTAGGAATTTTTGCACACCACTCATATGTGATCACAAATTATTGGGCCTTGAACCTGGATCTCAGCTTCTAACACACATTTATGAAATTGGCTAAGTTCTGCTGCTGGATGCAAGTTTAACTCAAAAGAAGTTGAAATTTATATGTCATGCATACTCTCTGCCTTACTATAACACCAGATAATCCTGGTTCATCTTTTCAGAGATGGAATTTTAATAAAATTACCTATACTTGGATAAAGACTTTTCCATCTGAGAATCAGTAGCAGTTACAGTTTTCCAACTCACAATTACCCACATACAAGCAATTCTGACAAATTCATCATATGTTTGATAATTTGGAAAGTAGGGTAAAATGTGTATGTAATGCCAGCTAGAAGGACTTTACAAAATAAAAATCTTCAGGCATAGAGATCTTTGCTGCCACCATCTTCAAAACATTCAATTGTGACCATAAAGGTTTCTCTCACTTCTACCTCAACTAGCACCATCATTAAGGTGATGAAATGAGCCATTTTCACATTGCCAGTAAGCTGGTAGGAAGTCAGCCACTGCTGCCTGCAACTGCTATGGGCTGCGGACAGCTCCTGGTGCTGAAAGGGAGGCAGAGAAGCCTTCCTCACAATGGCTCACTCCACCAGCCTTTGAAAAATCACAGCAAAATGAATGAGGTGGCAAGTGCTCAGGCTGAATAGCACTGTCTGCAGAACAATAGCAGCCAGCTCCAAATCCTACTATAATCACATTAATGAGATTAATCAGTGAATTAGCAACAGTCAAATGTCAGGGAGGCAAGTAAGAATCCAACCAAGATTGGTAATTAACTTTTTTTTTGGGGGGGGAGGATGGAAAAGAATCAACTGCACCACCCTCTAGGTTTTTCAGAAGTTGACAGTTTTCATTCACAAATTTTAAGACTATATATACTGGTCAAAAGACAACAACATAATCTTTTTCATATTATAATATAGATCCAGGTATCCTATGACTGACGCTTCAGCTATAATCCTCTGAGAAAACTGATGTCACTTTAAATAATCTTAATAAACTATCAGAATTTCATTATTTTAAATTTTCTAAGTGTGAAATTAATATTTAAGATGAACTTATATCTCTAAAACTCAAGCTAAAATAAAAAGAAATATGGCTGATTAAAAAGGGAAGGATTATATAACAACTGCTGCTGCCTATTAGAAGTCTGTGATGCTGTGGCCAGAGTTTTGAAAAGTGCAATCAAGTAAAGTGTTATAATACAAATGCATGGCAATGGTCTATTGTCTTTCATAAGGGGAATCCATTATTAAAGCAAAACTTTAAGGAAACTTTTAACCAATTGACTTTTTGCACCTGAGGTGATAGAATCATACATGTTCCTTTAAGTCAATCAGGAAAAACAAACTTATTTTTTTCTGGATTGTGTCACTTAGTAGCCTTTATAATGTGCAATCAACACTTCGATTCAAAGTTCTTGAAAGGAGAGAACTTATAGAAAAGCAATACTATTGTTTTTCAAAAAGAAATATTGTGCAAAACACTTTTATTTCTAAAATAATCTCATTTTTATCTGTATGGAAGTCATGCTTTTATTTATAATTTTAAAAGCTACATAACTTTTATGAAGTTAAAAAATTAGAATGACTCTCATATGCCTGTTAGAGTGATAGTGAGGTGCTTTTGTCAACAAGGTTAATTTTGTTCAACAAAATATATAAACACCTGAACAAAAAAGGTCTTATACAAAATATTTTTACACTAAGCAAACAAATGACTCAAAAATTCTTTAGTTTACATAGATATGGTGACACAAAAACCTGTCATGGTTAAATTAATACTAAATTCAAAATCTTCCCTCTGTATTTTGTACAGCTAAATCTCATATGAATATTTACATGTGTAATTATTGCTTAATTCTGATCTACCTTGAAGCTAAAGTATGCAGTTCGAACTTTGTTTATCAGTATAAGTGGCATTAAAATACACATTTCTGTTACAAATAAAATGTTGTTTCATTATTATGAACTTCAAACATTTAAGTTATAGTTAAAAATCTTTATTTGAGTTTCTCAATGTAAAGATGTAAATCAACTTTCTTTTTATCTTTAGGCAAATAGTACATCAAGAATATCTAGTATTTTAACAATCTTTGAATAAAATTATCTGCATCATTTCTAATGTAAAGTAATTCAGTAAAGTCTCTGGGAAGTTTTTGTTTCAGTATCCTCATATCATCCCAGCACTATACATGCAGCAAGATTTTTTGTTTTGTTTTGTTTTTTGTTTTTTTTTCAATAAACAACATCACGATTAAAGCATGCAGCCTAATACCCATTTTACTTTAAAGACAGACTCTTGTGGATTACAAAACCTCTAGTCTAGGAACATTTCAGCTACCAGCCATGCTATAAAAATAACTTTAAAAAGGAGCAAACAATAGAATTGCAGCACAAGCCCTTGAACTACGGTAAAATAGATCTTGCTAGTCCAAAGAATTAACCTAATGAATGTCACGTACCTCACAACATGACCACACTGCTCACAAGGGAAAGACAAGCTCAATTTTGGTAACTGTGCCGGCTCAAAATGCACAGAGAGACAACACAGCCCTGCTCCACCACAAGTTTGGAAGGGTGGCGAGGAAGGTGCATGCCCCGCGACGCAGAGAAGATGGCTTTGTGTCTTCAGTGAATACTGGCATCACAGCCCACAGTCCGGGGGAAAAAAAAATTAAAATACACCCACCAAGAACGAGTGAAAAATCAGGGGGCTTCACGAAGACTGCAGGGAAAAGCTCTCTCACTCTGTTTAGTGTGCGGCAGCTGAGGGGAAAATGTCGCCCGGGCGGGAATGACAAGCGCAGCGCGGCGGGCTCCCGGCCTGCGGGGTCTGCTTTACTTCCACACACATCCCCTGATGCACACACTCCCACTCATCCTCTCCCAGGCTTTTCTCCCCCACATTTTTTTTTTCACAAGCTCCAAATCCCCGGCATATGACCTTCTGTTAAATAGATAAAAAAAAAAATTGCTTATCAGTCATGCAAATGAGGCTGAATTCATTTTCCACAACAGATGGGCCTCATAGATAATGATGATGGCAGAGAGAAAATTGAATGTCTCTCACAAGGTGGCCATGGCAACCGAGAGCAGAATAATATCAATAATAAGCTCACTGCATAATAAGGTTGTCAGTCCTACAAATCAAAGTCCCCAGCTAAATCAGGTATACCACCCCAGCTAGTTACCAGGTAAATAATACGTGTGTGAGTGCACAGACACGCACACATGGATTTTACAGTGACCATGAAGAAAACTAGAATTTAAAACCACCCTGCGGACATGTGTGTGACAGTGTGTGTGTGTGTGTGTGTGTGTGTGTTCGCAGCAGGGGGCTGGGAGGAGCCGGATAATGCAACAACAACGTGACATCTTTTCCTTTCCTTTTTCTTTCATTATGTTTTCTGCAATGGACCGGGTTCCATGAAGCACCTTCTAAATAGCCATATTGAAATCTGGAGCGTGGCGTGCTGCGGTCCTCTCCCTCCCGCCCGCTCTCCCTCGCCCGCCCCGGCGAGTGCTGCAGTGAGGCAGAGCCTGCCGCCGCCTCGGGCTTCCACCTTGGCTCCCAGGGGGACATCCTGCAAAATGAATCAGCAGCCATCCTGAGCAGGCTGATTAAAATGAAAATGGCAAGGCACATGTCTGGGCGGAACTGGAGCTCGGCTTTGCTGCTGTCTGGCAAGCATGCTCAATATAGCTCCTGCTAATAATGGCTTTCTGCCTTTCGCTTTTAAAAAGGCATCACCCTCTTTCCCCTTGCCTGACTGGCGTAGGCTATGTGTGTGTGCATGCAGGGGTGCGAGGGCACCGTGGGGGGAGATGAGGATGGATTGTTCTTCGAATTTTCTGCTGCTCACATGCAGACTGCCTGCCCAACAAGATCATTATTTTAAAACAGAACTTACTTCAGTCTTTCTTTGGGGAGGGGCAGTTTATAAGCCTTGGGGTGGAGGGGCCAGTCATAAACCCTAGCTGCCTGAAAGACCAAGGCAACATTTTTACACCCAGATACCATAATTTCTACCCAAATCCTAGGCAACAGACCTCGAGAGAACTCTGATGCTGTGCTTCCCCGGTGCACAGTTGGACGTGCCTATGAAGAAACCTATTTCTGTTTCAAGCATTTGCAACCAGCCTGTTACTGTATCCTAGATATTATGCAACACCAAGAATTAGAATAGAAAAAGGAAAACTACTAACCGATACAATCATCTAACACAATTTTTAAACAATAAATCTTTGATTTTTTTTTTTTTAATTCTCAGTCCTTTACAATATCTCTGTCAATTTGGGGGAGTTTATTTTAGGCTAATTCTGGAAATTAGACCATTATCACCTGTCATGAAAAAAATGACTTAAAAATGAGAAACAAGAATTTTTCTGAACTCATCATACACTGCTTTCCTACGCATTTTACTCTCAGTTATAAACAATCTTTATATTTTGCTGTCTGAATGCCTGCTTTTGATTCCTTTAGGTAACAGATACACGGTTTTTATGTAAAACCATACATCTATCTACTAATGTTTGTCTTTTCTGATTCCTGTTTCTGAGACGTGGTTTTTCCTCCTGCACTCCAGCCCTGTGGCTGCAGCGTGAATCAGAAATCAATAGAGCTGCCCTAATGGAGACTCCACTCGGCACGCGGCACGGCAGCTGCAGTCTCCTCCCTCCCTCTCTCCCTTCCTCGCCCTTCCTCGCTCTTTCGCACGCACACACACACACACACACACACGCACACACACACACATGCAGAACCAGTGACGTCTGTGCAGCTTTTTCAGCTGATTGGACGCCACATCGGATGTTCTGTGGAGCAAAGAATAGGGATCATTTACAGTCGGTGGAGACAAAATGGAGCACATATTCTCCTGTGAGCAGGACCCCGGCCCCGGGCTCCCCGGCAGCCGGCATACACGCCAAGGGCGGCTCTGCACGTGCTGTGGTCACCGTGGAGTGAAGGATGACACCCAAACGACCATAGACCTGTCATTGTAGTACAATGGGATTTTTTTTTTCATTTTATAAAGGACAAAGCATTCCTCTATAAAAAATAAGCACAATAATATTTCCGTGAAAATTTGATGTTTGCATCCATGCGTGAGCTCCTGTGCACGATTTAAGGGTTTAAATACAGAACATATTATTACCTTAAAAATACCTCCAAATGCAGTCTAAAAAATAAATTACAAATTAAAAGAGTATATATGTACAT
>CAUYPO010037027.1:0-49614 GCA_963574435.1 Cheirogaleus major | reverse complement strand
TTTTCACTTTTAGAATGATATCTGTTTTAGGTAATATTAAAATAGGTTAAATGTTATTGGCAATGAAGGTAAGCAAATATAAACTTACTTGCTTATCTGTGTACATATGTACTATTTAATTTGGGCAAGCAGTAATATGTTTGTAATATTTAATTAATGTAATTAATATGGAAACTTTGTATTTTTTTTTGAGACAGAGTCTCACTCTGTCACCTGAGCTAGATTGCCATGGTGTCAGCCTAGCTCACAGCAATCTCACCTAGGCTCAGGTGATCCTCCTGCCTCAGCCTCCCAAGTAGCTGGGACTACAGGCATGTGCCACCATGCCCAGCTAATTTTTCTATGTATTTTTAGTTGGCCAATTAATTTCTTTCTATTTTTAGTAGAGACGGGGTCTCGCTCTTGCTCAGGCTGGTTTCGAACTCCTGACCTTGAGCGATCGGCCCGCCTTGGCCTCCCAGAGTGCTAGGATTACAGGCGTGAGCCACCACGCCCGGCCCCAAAACTTTGATTCTAATGTGGGCAAATTATATATGGGACGTCCTCAAGGTAATTTTTCCTTAATCTATAGTGAAAAGTTATGAGTTCAGAGTAGAAAATGCAACTTAAATTTTATCCATTGGGATTTAAAGGCTAAAGGTTGAATTCTCCTGAAAAAGTTAGCTAGAACTCTAGTTTCTAGTTTTGAGGGGGAGTGTCATGGAATCTTTGGTAGACTTAAAAAGTCATTAGTCATAGATTTATCAACTTCTTTTGCTTTGAATTACTCACGTCTCTCAATATTACAAGACTCCAAGTGAATGTAAAATCACCTTTCCATCATATTTCTTAACATGTTTCACATAATAAACTTTTTTTATTTTGAGATTTCCAATTTGACTGTTCTAGTATTCTTTGATTCAAATTTTCCAATACAGTGTTGAAGTAGCTTATGAGACTGTTTCAGTGATATAAAGAAAGAATAATATTTTATAGAAGTATTGTTCTTTTAATTTCCCAGATCCCAAAGTAACAAAGTCTAACATCATTCAAACCTGGCAATTTGAAAATCATAGCAATTTGAAAATTGGATAAATTATGGATGCAGTAATCAGTTATATTTTTAAAAACAACTTTATTGAAGTATAATAGAAAAAGTAGACACATTGAAAGTATACAATTTGATAAATTTTGGCATATGTATATACCTGTAGAAATCATTAGCATTATCAAGGTAATGAACATACCCATCACCCCCAGAAGTCTTCTCTCGCCCCTTTGTAATCTTCACGCCCATCTCCAGTCAACCAGTGATCTGCTTTCTCTCACAAAAGATGAGTTTTCATTTTCTAGAATTGTGTATATACATATATATATATTTGTTTATTAAGTATATTCATTAATACTATAAAGGAAAATTCAAACTCAGTTTGTAAAAAGTGATATACTAATTCCAAATGATGTCCTTGAGAAATGTCCAAGATGCAGCTTGTTTCTAACCATAATCTTCAATCAAACCTTACCTAATTGACTTTGGCTCTGCCCAAGGTGGGGTAACAGGGGCAGGTGGCTTGCAGGAGGGTGTGTGTATTAGTTATCTATTGCTGCATAACAAATTATACCAAAACTTAGCAGCTTAAGCAACACATATTTATTATTTCATGAAATTTTTGAGAGTCAGGAATCTGGGAGTATCTTAGCTTTTGGCCTATGCAATCTCATGAGGTTGTAGTCACTCTATCGGTGAGGGCTGCAGTTACCTGAATGCTCAACTAGGGCTAGAAATTCCGTTTCCAAAATCACTTATTCATATGACCATTGGCCAAAGGCTGCAGGTTCTCACTGGCCCTACTGTCAGAAGGCCTCAGCTTCTCACTCTGTGGCCTTTTTATAAGACTGTTCAACATAGTATCAAGCTTTTCCCAAAGTGACTGCTACGAGAGAGAGTGAGCATGACCAAGATAAAAGCCACATTTTGTTTGATACCCTAGTCTTAAAAGTCACGTACCATCTCTTCTCCCATGTTCTACTGGTCACACAGAACAACCTAGTCCACTGGGGGAGAGGACCACACAAGAGTGTACCAGGAGGTGGGATCGCTGGGGCCTTCGTGAAAGCTGGCTACCACAAATCTGTTTAGCTATATAAAGTCAAACTATTCAACAAGTTTTAAGACTCTTGTGTAATCAGCTCATAAAATCCACTTTACCAGAATCTATTTGTGTATAATTTATGGGCCGATTACATAACCGTTTTATAACTTATTTAATAATAATTTTTAAAAGCACACATTTATTTAATACCTTTCTGACGGCAACTGAAAATAATCTTATTGCATTTCCTTTAGCTGTACTCTATATTTCAAGAATGTTTTTGTTAAATCTGTTATGTCTCATCCCTGTGTACTTTCTTTTTAGTATATATTTAAGTACTAATGAGACTTTCAGAACAAAAGAGAACCATCTTTATTGGTTAAACCTTCAACATTATAAAAAGAATCTGATTCTATTATTTACTCATAAGGATTACTCATAAGAATTAATAATAAACACTAAATTAAGAAAGATTAGCTAATTCAGTATTTATTTTTCCCAAGCCTTACAATAGCAAAAAGTTGTTCATTTTGAAGGCTGCTATTATGTTGCTCACACTGTTCAATGTATTTCCAATATTTTAGGTGTAAATGTATTTTTTAAATTAATATTGCTTTAAAAACTTGTAAGGGAGACCTAACGAGAAGGATTTGGTACAAAATTAAAATCCACTTAGACATTCAATGTGCTCTTAAAAAATCATCTAAAACTAAATTATAGCTTGTAACTAAACTCTAATAAAGACTCAAAATATTAATAGATGTTCTCACATATTAATATTAATAAAGTAAGTGACTCAAAATAAGCCCCCAAATGAAGACAATGAAAACTAAATTGAGCACAGCATCAAAAAAACCTGGCAGTAAAATCATCGTGCCCCTCCCTGTAGCACATGCTGTTCCCAAGGTAGAGCAGCAAGTTCTAAAGCTGAAGTTTTGGCAAAGGTTTTCATCATTCTCAAACCTCCTTCAAACTTCCAGATCTGTATTCAATTTCATTATGATTTTTATACCCATACCCTGCTTTCTCATCTGCTGGCTCCTACTGATCACTTTATGAAACATTAGGACTACCTATACAATTCAATGTAATTTTAATTGCACCAAAAACCAGAGCAGCATATAAAATGGGTGGGTGAAATATTAATAGCTTGCCTTTGCTTAGTGAGTTGTGGGGCTGGCCGATGGAGGGGCGGGGGTAAGTGCTGGAGGCTGAATTTGTCTGCTAGCTGGAAAAACTGAGCAGCTTGGTAAAATTTTGACTGTTCTGCTCCTAAGATAACTCTTTATTCAGCTGATATTTCATGACCTTGTTAAGAGCACAGCAGTGACTGCCTCTGCAAAGTGTCTCCCCAGATTCCGGCGGGTTCCCTGAGGTTGACTGGCACAGATTCACCCAAGCATGTGCAAAACAAATAGCAGTGCACAGGGCATTGTGTATTTATTTCTAGGAATGAATATGGAACCTGGTAAATTCTGATTCAATGAGGAATGTCAATTTTAAGGAACAGTGTCTTATTTCTAAGTCTGGTCCCTAAGTCAAAATGCTCTTGTCAAATCAATTTTAGTCATTCATTGAATTAATCAGTATTTATTGAGTTTCTAATATGGGCCAGGCAACCATGTTCACAGTGGTAAGAAAAAGGGGCAAAGTCTCTACTGTCTGGGAATATATACCTTAGCATTTGAGATAGACATGGAGGGGTAAACAAACACACTTTAGATAGTAGTAAGTGTAACAGTGAGAATTGAACAGTAATTGGAGGGGTGTGGCGTCAGAGAAGTCATCACCTTGGAGGTGACATGTGAAATGAGAGGAAATGCAAAGATCTGAAATAAGAACAGCATAGTCTGCGAAAACAGCAAGTGCAAAGGCCTACAGACTAGGAAAAGTTTGGTATGCTTGAGCAACAGAATGGACTTTGTATCTGGAGCTTATGGAACAAAATGGGGAATCTTAGATAATGGGATCTGGAGGTGGATAGGTCTTGGCTTAGCATATCTTTAAAACTTAATATTTTCTTTCTCTTTTTCTCCGTTTAGTAAATACATGGAATATTGCCTCTTTTTCAGCAAATTTCAAGGTAGAAAACTAGCTGATGATAATGCCATTATTTTGGCTACTGAAGAGTGGAAATAATTTCTAATTTGCTGATGTTTTCAGTTTGGGATATGTACTGTAACAGGGGAGAGTATAGCCAAGATCTTACACGACATTTGTAAGCAAGTAGTCACTAATAGCCTATCGAAAAAAAATATAGTCTCCACAAATTTGCTTTAATTGAAAATTGCATTTGTTAATTTTGTATGAATAGTTGAACTGAAAGTTGTCTATAAGTTTGTCATTTGTTAGAATGAGAGGCGCTCTGTTCTGTCTAGGCTTAGCAGTGCCAATGGGGGTGCAAATAAGTCCCTGAACTCTAGTCTCAGAGGTGGTTGACTATCAAAATGATCAAACTAACTGGATTTGACTGCAGTTGAAACTGTAAATTATTGGACCATATAAGTGTTATTTATTTTTCTTTTTTTTTAATTTCAGCATATTATGGGGGTACAAATATTACGGTTACGTATATTGCCCATGCCCCCTTCCCCCCTCGAGACAGAGCTTCAAGCATGACCATCCCCCAAACGTTGCACATCTTACTCATTATGTTTGTATATACCCATCCCCTCTCCCCCCTCCCACCCGCCCGACATCCGGCAAATGTTATTCCTATATGTCCACTTAGGTGTTGATCTGTTAATACCAATTTGCTGGTGAGTACATGTGGTGCTTGTTTTTCCATTCTTGAGATACTTCACTTAGTAGAATGGGTTCCAGCTGTATCCAGGAAAATACAAGAGGTGCTATAGGGGTTACTTCAGGGGTGAAGGCAATGAGGGTGAAGATAGCACCTCTACTCCCAGGAGACACTGGGCTGTGTTGGCAAATTGCGTGGATGATCTCGTTTGAGCCACGCAACCAATGTGTGAGAATAATCATGACAATATTGATAACTGTGACAACAGCAGCCAAAACATATAGCAGTTATGTGCCAGACTCTGTTTTTACCATTTTATAAATACTAACTTATTTAATTCCTACCGCAACCTTATGACAGAGAGAGAGAGAGATTCCAACCCCATCTTCTGAAACGGGAACTGAAATGTAGAGATGTTAAATGTCTTGCCAGGGTCATATAACGGATAAGTCGCAAAGCCAGGCTTGTTTGAATCTAGTCTCACTCTAGACTACTCTGAACTCTCTTAACCATTAGAATTCTTCAGTACAACTTATTTGAACTTCCTCGTTTTACATGGAAAATGCAACATTGCATTTTATGTTTATGGGCCTTAGCACATATCTTTGGCACATGACAACCATTCAATATATGTTCTTTGAATTAAATTGAATTTTTTTAAAAGACGCAATTCTTATTTAAAAAAAAAAAAGGCCCAGTCTAGAAAGTTGACTCTTTTCAATTTATTTTTTTAAGGTGCTATTATGCCCTTTTAAGTGTAATGATAAAATAACTACATTTGAGGCCAAGCACTATGGCCTGTAATCCCAGAACTTTGGGAGGCCAAGGCAGTAGGATCGCTTGTGCCATGGAGTTTGAGACCAGCCTGGGCAATATAGCAAGACCCCATTTCTACAAAAAATAATAAAATTAGCCAGGCATGGTGGCATACTTATAGGCCCAGCTACTCAGGAAGCTGAGGCAGGAAGATCACTTGGGCCCAGGAGTTTGAGGTTAGAGTGAGCTATGATCATGCCACTGCATTGCACTCTACCATGGGCAACAAAGCAAGATCCTGTCTCTAAAAAGGAAAAAAAAAAAAAAAAACTACCTTTCGGTATGAAGATCTAGGTGGTTCCATGAATGCAAAATTTAATATTTCTATTATTGAGACTCAAACCAAACTAAATTATAAATCAAAAACCACAACCAACTATATTAATTTGCATTAAAATGAACCAAGTCATCCTTTTTACAAAATTGCAAAATGAGCCCATTAAAAAAGCATCCAATGTACAAATTTAAACTACAACAAAATCTTTGTTCTCTTAAAATTACACAGCCAGAAACTGAGCATCAAAATAGTTCTGAAAAGAATATACTTCACTGTGTTTAAACTTCTGAGATAAAACAAGTACATAGCTACCCTCCAAAACTGTCAACAATAAAACATTCCTTATAGATGATCTGTTCCTTATCTATAAAACGTAATGGTTGAATCACATGATTTCCAACATCTTCTTGTGCTCCAGGATTTCACAGCTCATATTTTAAAGGAAAGTGTATGCTAAATTTCTTTAGATAATGAAATGCACATGGCAATAATTTAGCACAAAACAATATCTACTACTGAGTTAATGTGACTCTCTTTCTACTGCATGGTCCATTTTATTTTATTATTTTTCTTTAATTTTTCTTTTTTTTCTTTTTTTTTTTATTTCAGCATATTATAGGGGTACAGATATTACGGTTATGTATATTGCCCATGCCCCCCCTCCCCCCTCGAGGCAGAGCCTCAAGTATTAACATCCCACAGGTCCATTTTAGCCTAGTACAATTCCTAAAACTATCTGAAATTAAGTGCAAAAAGACACTGGATCTGGAACCAGAAAATCTATGTTGAGTACAAGTTGGACCACATACTAGCTAAGCGACTACTGGCATGTTCCTTCGCCTGCTGATTTACAAAATGTTTCCCCCATAGTTGAAAATTTCTTTCCTACCTATCTCTTAAGGATACAATACACCGATTAACATTACATTTATCAACAATGTAAATATGAGAAAACACACTGTAAACTCTAAAATACTAAAAGTGTAAGGAAGTCTTATCAACAGTATCAAGATATTTTCCCATCATGAAAGCTTACAGTTATTTTATTGCTAGAAGTGACCATTTTTCTCTCAATTCTCTTAAAAGCAAAACAGTTGTTTATCGTTAAAACAGTTCAACATCTTCTTCCATTTGACATTTTACCAAAATTCCTGTTTAGGCTTGATCAAGCCATACTTTCATATCAGCCTATTATTTATTAAGCATTAAAAGGCACAGTCTGCTTTTACAAGTGAGTTTTGTTATAATTTAATCTTTTAAAATTCCATAGAGCTGAACAAACTAGAGGAAGAAAAATTAAAAGAAACCCTCTGATGCACTTCATATGCTTTTCACTTTCAATTGTTTGGACTCATTTACCTTGCCCAGAAATAAATAAATTTTGTGAAACTGAGAAAGCTACCATGGCATGAAATTTTCTATATTCTCCTATTCTATGGTTGGAGCTCTACTAATTGCTTATTTTAGGGAACTAAAAATAAACTACCAGATATACTAAGAGAAGCTGGCAGTGCTCACAGTCAAGAGTAAGAGGGAGAAGATAATGTCTGTACATTTAAAATCTAGCAGTACATATAGCTTGGAAATTTCCATTTGAAATTTAATAAACTTTACCCCTAGGAAAACAAAAACTATTAACCATTTAGTTACAATTATCAAAGAATACTCTAAAAAAAGAGACCTTTTATCCATATCCACAACACTATCCCAACTCTCTCTCAGAAGGACTTTCTGTTTGTTCCTGATCTGTCCTAGTATCACATTCAGAGACTTATGCAAACAACAATGATATCATGCCTATAAAAGAACTTTAAATGCAATCTTGTAGACTAGTATTAGTTATTTTTTAATTAAGTGACAAAGCATTACATCAGAACTAATTATAGTGCTTTTAGCTAAAAGTCCTTGATAGCATGAGATTTCGGATTTAAAAAAATGTTAATTAGCTAACTTAAAAAAAATTCTGATACTACACATCAACTTGGGGACCCATGGCAAAACAGAGGTCAAGAAGCCATCTAAAATAGTGCTTGAGCCTGTGGAAGCCACAGGAAAAATATTTGACAGTGACAGGTAGGAATGTAGGTATTGTTTCCTTGACTCTACCCCACTTTTATTTGCAATCTTGACCTGATCAGAAAGTGTGGAAATAGAGGGAAAGCAGAGGAAGCAATCTGCTGGGGTGTTAAGGCATCACCAGAGAGCACTTAGATGAAGGCAAATTCTTCTGCTATGCCATTTTTCTTCATTAAACCTCAGTCTTCCTGAATTTGCTGAACTAACCAAACCAAGAGTTTCTCATGAAACCAAGAAAAGACAATTCTTCACATGATCAATGGGGAATTCTAACCTGCAGATAGAGGGTCATGACTCTGACCTTCTCTATGATTCAATATATATGTGATTTGATTATGAAGAAAAACTGAATCTGAGAGTTGACCTCAAAATACCTACATCTCAACAATCAAATCATGACAAAGTAAGGCTTTATTACCCTAGAACACTTGAGGATTTAATTGCTCAAGGACAGCAGAGTTTTCCACCTGAAAAGACAGGTGGAAAAATGTTTGTAAATAAAAAATATTAAAAAAATAACTAGTTGAAACCGACCATTCCATCCAATATCTTCTGAAAAGCCACATACTCAACCCTAACTAACTCTAAATACAAAGAACTACACATGTAGATGAAAAATGATGTGTGAACTTACTTCATCAGTGAATCTGAAAATCTGTGGAGAAATTAGTGTGCCTTTGTGGTCATAATGTGTGACCACCTGGCACTACAAACATCCATAAAGTTCTATGTTGTCCACAGGTGAACACACACACACACACATACACACAGAGCAAGTGTTTTATAGAAATCACCAATCATGACTCGCCGGGTGGAATTTTCTGGTCTCTCTATTTTTCACAGAGTACTCAGAGGCAGCTGCTCTGATATCACAGAATACAGTTTTCCAGGGATGACTTTGAGATCAGCAGCATCCTGAAAGCTTTAGTCCCCAAGAAGGCCTAGCTAAGAATAGGAACGGTTTCACTCTATGTGCAAACCACTTGTCACCAAAATGGTGTGTGTACCACATAGAAAAAGACAACCAATGGGGGTGCAGTAAGACAACAGTAGAAAGTAAGAACAAAATTACTCTCTATTAATATTTAACATATGATTTTACCATGGCATATGTGGATAGCTTTTAAATGGATATATATCTATATATAGTTATATGTTTAAAATATTTTTGCTAATAGGATTACATGATCAAAAAAGTTTGGAGATGATGCAAACCATGTAAACTAAAATTATTTACATATATATGCACATAAATAGAAGTTATATTACTTAAATCAAAATTTGTAAAAGTGCTTAAGTCATGAAGAACTCAATTTACAACATGAAATTTTTAATTTTTTCTTATCCTTCTAAAATGGCTCATATCCCAATCTACTCTACAAGAAGCTGCTTTTACCACGTCCTCAATTAAACATTTTGCAAAAACTGGCACTAAGAAAAAAAGGACTTATAAAAATCCTTTCTGACTCAACATAAACTCAGACAACCAGCCTTTAATCCAAAGATTTAATGATATAAAACATCCCCAAGTGATTATATAACAATGAAAACAAATTTAAGTCAATATTATTTTTAAAATCATTTACATTCAGTTTTGCTTTTACTGTGCTCTATAAGAAGAAAAATTATTTTTTATAGTCATGAATATTTTAAAGGAACTAAGCAATCAAAACCAAATCTGGAAAAATTAGCAAACCGTATAGGGTGATGTTAGGTCATCAGGGCAATTTCAATGCTGCTAATTATATCTCCAAGTAAACAGAACGTATGGTTTAGCTTCCTGCCCAAATTTTATGGGATGTATAAATAGGAAGAAATATTTTTAAAGGCAGAAAATACAAATGAATGTGTAAATAAGTTGAGAGGGGGAAAAGTATATTTTAACCCTGAGAACTGTGAAGTGCCTCATTTCATTCCTCCATTCTCTTTGAAACATACAGGGAAAACCCACAAAATGAGAATATTCTACACAAATTTCCACTTGGATAACACATACTATATTTTCTGACAGATAAGAGACGTATGAAAATAAGCATAGAAAGATGAGCTGCCACTAAGGAAAAAGTCTGATAAATGACTAAAATTCCATATAATATGTAAAAAAGTGTGATTCCGAAGAAGAATTAAAACAGAGATAAAAATAGTAACAGATACTGGATTTCAAAATGCCAATATAAATGTTAAATCAAGTTTCACCTAGGTTATACAACATTTTTTTCTCGTTCTCTTCAGTCTGTAAATGTATTTACAATAGATTTTCTCTATATTTTTAAGGAGCAACATTGAAACTTATAGTATTACCTTTCTAAGAAACTAAATTTAAAGAATGTAGGAGGTATAGAAAGTCATGACAGCATTTATAATTAGGGGGAAGAGAATTTACAGTGTCTTAAAACAAATAAATGCCAAACCCATTTAAACTTTAAAGTACAACACACAGACTATTAAGAATTAAAATACAATTAAGTATTTTCAGATGGTATACATGCTTATGTCAGTATTTGAGATGGCGACTGTTAATTAATGCTTAATTCTGCAACTAAAACTTTTATTTATATCATATGAATTAATATAGTTCAATAACTAAGATGAGTTTTCAAAATATGACCACGCAAATAAAATATATCTGTTACTAGCTCATTTATTTCATAGTAATTGTGCCACTTCCTAATCTAGATTTTCAGTTCTTTTGCCAACATCTCATATATCACTGCCTTATATTGACACCTGCTGGACATTACTGGAATTGTACATTTCTCCTTGCATTATCTAGGCAGCTGTTAATTTTGCATTTGTGAAAAGAATATGTGGAAGATAACATTTCGACAGTAAGTAATACAAATTTCAATTTTCTAAAAGAAAAGAGTAACATTCATTTTAAATATTTAAATTTTAATGGCATTTTTAGGAAATAAAATTATAAATCTCAGGTATTGCCTAAGAGTATATATCTGATGGGAGTTAACCTACACATAACTTCTGTAACTTAACTTGGGCTTATTTTGGGTATAATTATGAAACTAATAGGCAACTTTCTCCAGTACTTGACTTCTGCTGCTTCATACCTTGCACTAAATGAATGCCTTGGTCACATGATGTGAAAAAATATTATATTTGGTTTTGTGAAAGTACACATACAAATGGATCAGAAAAATGACCCAGCTATTTAAAAAAGAACGTTTTATATATTCATATCGGTAGCTTAAAAAAATAACATGCATTAGGGAATGAGCTTTTCTTCCCTATTATCAAAATTGCCTTTTCATGAAAAACACAAATGTTTCCCAGGAAATGAACCAAACCACAACACATTGAAATAATTAGGTTTAAAAATCTTTGCAACTGAACTAAATTATATTAAGTTTTAACTAACTATACAAATGAAAACACTTCTAAGTATTTCTACAAAGAATGCCTCACTATCTTAATCTGTCTTCCAAAACTTTTCAGAAAAAAAGCGTCCAGACAGAAATATATTGAATTGGCCAAGCTGTAAGAAATAACAATGTGATATGATGAAGTTAATGGAATACTGCTTCCCCATCCCAATCTGCTGTCATATATGCACAGTCTGGGTGCTTGGACATGTCATATTTTATATCAGCAGAAAAATAATATTGTCTTAGAGGCAGTTTTCCCAATTACAAATGAACCTGGGCAGCTAACAGAGCAACAAGATGCATTCTTGAGTATGGTACTAAGAATATAACAGGAAAGAACATGGTATTATGGTGGTGCTTTAGCATTCCTATTATAATTTCCTCCTTTTACATCGAATCCCTCTAATTTTTGACAACAGTGATGAAATAGTATGAACACAGTTTGAATAAAACAGAAGTGTGATCAAAAATATAATAGCTAACTTAAAAAAAACACAGCAGCCAATTCAATGGTATATGTTCAAGATGACGTAGTAGTAGAAATTCGCAACTGTCAAACAAGTTGCCTTCTGAAAGTCTACTTAATCCACCTGTCCAAACGAAATTAAGTTCTTCAAGTGTAACTACAACATATGGAGATTTAAAAATACATGGGATGTTTTATGATGAGATTAAGTCTGATCATTTTTTAAATGTGCTTTAATTTTTTAACTGAAAAAGTATCAGCTATAAAAAGATGGGCAGTTTTTAAATGATCTTCTGAAAGATTATTTTAAAGTCTTCTTTTAATTCTACTGAAATTTACACACAATTAACATGCCATTCAATATTAAGACACTGCAAAATAACAGAGAGGTAACAGGTCTTAATAAATATAGTAGTTGTGCCATATTTTCTCCAGACAGTTCACTAACCCATTTCAGAAGACAAGGTTGTGTCAATTGCAAAATAAACTATGTACTAAAACTGTATCTGTTTCCGATTCGTAAAACAAAATTTCATTAAGCAATTCACTTTAACAGCGTTTACAAGCAGTTACTAAGAAAGGAAATTTTTCCTTGATAAGAACCTGAAAGATTAGTTTTTAAAGCCTGAGAAACAGTAGAATTGTGAGACACCCGAGATCCTTATTTTCAATCACTCAGTTACCTTACAGAGCTTCTGATACCGAGGAGAGGAAACTGCCATCCTTTGTAAACGATGCAACAAAACCACAACTTTCTGCAGAGACGTTCTCACCACAGCCATCATTTTAAGTTTACCACACTTCTGAAGACACCTCAGAATTTGCATTATAAATGAAGAGCAACGATCATTTCCTCCCGGTCACTGGACAATGATTTGCCAGTTCTCTGAGCATGCTCGTTTCCAGGAATGCATTTGAAAGATACAGGGGTTTAGGCTCTAGGAGAAAGCAGGCTGGTATTCCTTCAACTTCTTCTCAATTTAAAAAGCAAAGACAAACGCCACACAGAAAGCCCCCCAGCAGATGCTCACAGCCGGCACTTGCTCAGCCTAGCATGGCCAGAAATGAAGCAAGTTGTCGAGCCGCCAAGCGCTGCTGGCTGCTGAAGAGGAGTGCGCTCAGTAGCCAAAGAGGATATTAAGTGAAACATTAAAGCTGCAGATACAAAGCAGACATCCCCTGGGAACAGAGATTCAACATATCGCCGCCGCCACCACCGTGCATGCCTTGTAGCTGGTTTATATTAAGGAAGAGAGTAGCATTCCCCCTCTCGAAAAAGGGATGCGTTCACTACCTGATAAATACAGCTCTGGCTGTGCTCTGTGAATTAGTGAATAAGAGACCCTGTTATAAATCCTGAGAAGAGCAGAAGGGTACCTGACTCTGAGGACAGCAGCCCATACATCAAGTGCTAATGAATCACCTCTAGACAGGTCTCAGCATGAGATCATATAAAACAAAAGAACAAAACAAACAAAACAAAACAAAACAAAACAAAAATACTTGCAGGGACTATGTGGCTTTACCTAAGATACCCTAAAAGCAGAGCTGTCCAGTGGACTCTCATATGACTGCCTAGGAGGAAAGCATTAGAAATGGGATAGGTTAGGACTCCTCTAACTAAATGGCAAAGTTAATAAAAAATAAAGTCTGTAATTGACTACTGAATATTCCCCTGTAGACAGCATTTTCATGATCTCGTTTTAGTTATCATAAAACTGTTTTAATTTTACGAATAGAAAATATGAGACCATAATTATATCATATGAAGACCCAATTCAGAATCTTTTGGCTTTTATGTGTATGTATACATACTTGAGATACACTCTGTACTGCAGTCTGAATACCCTTACAAATAGCAATTGGAGTAAAGTACTGTCAGGAGATGAGCAAAATAACCCCGAATGATTAAACGACTGGGTCAAAGAGCACAGCCAGAAATAAAACCCAGATGTTTCTCATTATCAGTGTCCTGCTCAAATTAGTAACCTGGGCAATGCCACAGTTTCACCTCTCTCGAATGTTACCATGACTCTCTAAAAGAAATACAGTTTTAAGTATTGGTTTCTCTTCTTTTACGTCATCTGCCTTTTTCAGTGCTTCATTTTAGCATCATTCAAGTCCTATTGGGCCTTATAGAGTTGTTTATCAAGCAGTGTTTTTGTGGCTTCTGCCTGCATGTTTTTTCCCTGAAGGGCTATATCGAAGAGTCTATACTGCCTCCCTCTGGTGAGGCTAACGATGTTTTGTATATGTGCCAAGCCAAAAGCAGAGGATGTATTCAAAAAACATAATTTAAAATACTAAGTTATTAGGCAAACAAATAGAATCAGATTAGTAATTGTTTAGGGGTGGGAATGGGGAATTGATTGCTAAAGGGTACAGGGTTTCTTTTTGAGGTAATAAAAATGTTCTAACTTGAGAGTGATAATGTTTGCACAACTCTGTGAATATACTAAAACCGACTGAATTGTAAACTCTAAATGGATGAACTTTATAACATGTGAATTATATACCAATGAAGTTGCTATAAAAAATATCCAGTTATCATTTCAGTTCTAGAAGCAGATGAAGCATTTACCCCAAACACAGTGCTATGCACGGAGCAGGGCATGAAAGAAGATCTGAAACACTCTACAATCAATGTCTGTATCTATGGAACAAGAGGGTGAGAAATTAGGCTGAACGCAAACACAGGTGATGAAAATATAATAATCCCAAAACACAAATTGCTAAGAGAGCAAAACCAGCCACCTATTATGACACACCCCAGAAAGCAAAAGGGCCTCAGGATTTTACCCAGGAAAGAATAAGAGCATCTCAATTCATACTGCTTAAATGTAAAGCTTAAGTTTTAAAAAAGAATTAAAATAATAATATTCTAGAACATGGGTGTGAAAATGAAGAATAAATGCATTTGAATTAATAAACTAGTTGGAAGTCAATAGATTTTCACTCAACAGCACAAAAATAAAGAGTTTTTGCATTTTTGGCCAAATGCTCTCATCTGAATACAGATTCACAGCAGCAACCGCATACCAGGCACCTCCTCCTGGATGTTACTCAAAGGCCTCATTTCGACATAGTAAAAATGCAATCTGTACGGTCCTCTCACACTTACCACTAACTTGCACCCCAGCCCTGGCATTTTCTTCTCGTATGTTCCCAGTATCTCGGGCTCTAATACCATTTCTTTCTCTCTCCTCCTTCCCCGACTATCAAGTCATTAGATCTTGTCCTACCACTGCCTCCTTTCTGGTCATTGTCACCTCCGGCCTGCAAGGCTACAAGGATATCCTAACAGACCTCTCTGCTGTCGCTCTTGCCTCCCTCAAATCCATTCCTTATAATGTCATCCATTAGATTCCTATAAAGCAGAAACCCCATTGCATTACTCTTCCTTAGTATCCTTTATTCCTTCTCCCCATTGCCACCAGGTTAAAATATAAAACACTCAGCATGGCATACAAGACCCTCTATGGTCTGGACTACTCAGCTCTTAAGGAGCTTGTCTCTCTTGCAAGTCTCCAAAGGATCAGCTTTTCTCTTACCAAAATGCCTCTGCTGAGGGATAAAACCTAACAGCCAAGCAGCAGGGCAATGAAACATAAATACATAAATCCAGATGATCATCCATCCCTAATAGAAATTTTATGTATCATAGCATACTCCCCCAAATTAATCTTCATCTTCACCTTTCATGTGCTTTAGAGCTGTCCCTTTATCAAAATTTACCCAAGATTCACCTTAAACTGAATATAGAATAAACTTCTTCATCTTCATGAAACAGTCCCATGCCCCTGCATGTGATTGTCACAAGACATGAAACAAGTATAAATAGTGAATGTGTCATCTAGGCATTTCTATATACACCCCTTCTGCATGGAGCACGGATACACTGAGGTCCTTGTTCCACCTTCTGTAGCGCACACGTAACCACCACCACCACCACCACGCCACCAGAAAATTTATTTTATGATTTGACGTGCTTTTGTACAGTCACTTCCTTCAACAAACACCTCTCCATTTCCAAACAAGTTTCCATTTTAAATGCCTGTTCATTCATACAAAAGGAGAATCAATACACAAGCCCACAGGAAAATTAAAATTCTCTTGCCTCAGAAATACTCAGTGAAAGGTACTAAGTCTCTAACAGTTATCTACCTATAAGGTATTAAAAATAAAGCCATAGAATATTTTCTAAATAAAATGGAGAGAATGCTTTAAAATTAAGCACATTTAATAAAGGAAGAAGGGAGTGAAAAATCATGCAAATTACCATTATATGAAACTTCCTAAACATAAACAAATGTATGCATTTATCTTTAGATAAACAAAGATTTCAGATTTCAAAGCTCTTAATAAATGCCCTCTTTATTACTTTCTATGAGCCAAAAGATTCTATTTCAGCAACATTAGATCCTTTCTGAGAAGCATTACTATACATGTTATAATGTATTTTAGTATTTTTGTCAGCAACCTTTCCTTCTCAATGCTGTTTGCCATACGACAAGTAATCCTGTGCTGAGCTATTTTTATTTAGAAAGATTTTAAACATTTCTATTTACATTTATGTCTTCCACAGTTTGAATATTCATTAAATATTGAGAAGAGTTTTGGCTATGGGAAGAATGTATCCTAAGATTAAATGTGTCAGAAGACATCATTAAAGTCTACAACAGGCCCATGTTTTGCTAGTGCTCATTATCAAGGTTCATTTCAAGGCTCTTTTTTTACTCGTCTATAAACTGTTACCTACTCAAGTGCATAGCCTAAATAGCTGCTGAAATTAACACCATTACATAAATTAAGTATGGGTGAGCATTTCTAGGTCAGGCTTATTGTTGTTTACATCATAAAAAATAATATATTCCAGCATCTATCCACATTTAGAGCCCTCTGTAATCCCCTAAAATCCAGATGATAGCTAAATATTTTATCAATTAACATTTATGGTGACCTCATGAGACTCCAGAGCATGAAACAAAGGATCAGATTTAACTCTGATACTTGCCTGGTCATACTAACTACCAAGTCACAAAAGTACTGGAAAATGAACAAGAAATAAGAAGTAATGTAAATAAACACAGATTTCCATTAAATTAATCTAAAGAACATAACAGTAAGACACCATAAGAGTCTCTATGCATGGGAATGAGTTATAAATAAGCCTATTCCAAAAAGGTCTCCTTTTAAAATTTTGTAACTTTTTAATGAAAATCATTTCAAACTTAGAGAAAAACTGTAAGAATAAGAGTAGTCGAAAGAAAGCCCTAAGACCCTTTATCCAAATCTACACATTTGTTGACATTTTATAAAATAGTCTTGATACTGATGTTTCAAGGGAAAAGAGTTCCTAAGAATAAATTCACAAAAGGTCATCAATAGTGCATTTCATAATAGTGAAGCCAGGGTCCAAGAGTGGCAGTTAGTGTTTACTTAGGATTTGCACTCAGGGCACTACACAGGTAACAATATGGAATAACATAATCTCTGTCCTTGAAGAACCATGGAATCAACTCGGACAGGTGGAGAGAGGCATCCAATGACAATGGGACACGTGTTCACAAGCATATCAGAAAAATAACAGTTAAACTGATGTGGAAATGAAATGGTATAAAGAAGTAATGACATGTAAAACTCTGGTAGACAAGGAGAATTCCCCATTGAAATAGGTTTTGAACCAAGTTCTAAGTGAGAAGGCCTACAGGATGGGCAAGAATAGATCAATCTAGGCAGACAAAACGGGAGGTTCAAGGGC
Organism: Cheirogaleus major; assembly: GCA_963574435.1. Classification (NCBI taxonomy): domain Eukaryota; kingdom Metazoa; phylum Chordata; class Mammalia; order Primates; family Cheirogaleidae; genus Cheirogaleus; species Cheirogaleus major. Next base: position 32,023 of record CAUYPO010037027.1, on the reverse strand, counting down.
ACTCAAGGGCACTGAAGCAGAACTACCTGGGGGCAGAAAAAAGACTCAGACATGCTTCATGAGATTCTTTGTAATTTTTTAAAAGGAAAGATTTTATATTAGCATACTTCGAACCTCAGACTATATATCCAATCATAGTTATCAAGCTAAAGACATAAAAGTAATACCTTTGAGCCTAATATTCTTAGTTGTAAACTAAGCCATAGAGTTTTTGCAGCTTTTATATTAAGTATGTATAATAAATGGGGAAAGAAACAACTTCACATTAAGGGGAAATGCCCTTATAATTTAGGATTCAATAAAGCTAACTGTAATAGGGCTTAAAATGACGGAAAACAGAATAGCTATGAGCCTCTAACTCTACGTAAACAATTATTACTTCCATAAAACAAGATGGTTTTTCCCTCTAATATTAAGTAAAAATATTTTACAGATCTTATTTCCAGAAACCAATTATTCAGAGGAGAGCAGGGATTTCATAGCAGAACAAGGTGATAACCTCACCTTTTAACAGTAATAAATTCGCATAAAGATGGATCAAAAGAGCATGGTACACACACAAATACTGGCTGTAGTTTCCCATGCATTTACCTGCATCTGCTGTTTGAGTTCCCTGGCCAAGATATTGTCCTGGAGAGCATTCTCCCGCTGAGAGGCATCCGCGAGCACATTCACTGTGGTTTCTGCTTCCTGGATCCACTTTAGGAAGTTCTCCAGGTCTCTGCGAGAGGCCTGCACTGCCCTCAGCTCAGCCTCCAAGGCATTCTGTCTGTCAGCAATACTGAAAGTAACAACACGACAGGCACAGTTCCATTACTTACGGTGTGACATTCCACATCACGCACACCCTAAACAAAAAATTAACAGACAGCTTCAGAGGAACTTTTATTTAAGTCACTGAATGTAACTTGGAGATTTATTTATATGTGTAGCTTGAATAATCCTTAGTGGAGGAGGCATGTGAATTGTGAGAAGAGCGAGACGGAAACACATATATATTAACAAATTCACATCCACATCATAAAATAAGTATGACTACATTTTATATCTCATAATTGTACATGAAGTTATTCCCTCATGTTTTAAGTCAATACCTCAGTAAAATGCCAGGCACCCAAAAGGCAATATCAAGAAATATTCATACAGTCAGTGACTAAATGAATTCTAGGAAGTGGAAGTAAAATCTGAAGAAATATTTAAGATAAAATAAAAATAATTTAAAGGGTTGACTTTACTTTTTTTTTTTTTTTTGAGACAGAGTCTCACTCTGTTTTCCCAGGTAGAGTGCAGTGGTGTTATCACAGCTCACTGCAACCTCAAACTCCTGGGCTCAAGCCATCCTCCTGCCTCAGTCTCCCAGAGTGGTAGGATTACAAACGTTCATCACTGCGCCTGGCTGACTTTACATATTTTTAAACAATTCAGATCAATACAAATTCATTTTTTAATTTGATTTAATAATATTTGGAACACATTGGACAATCAAGCTTTCATAAACCCTTCATTAAATCTACATCAAAATTTGAACACAGAACTATACTGGAGTTACCTGAGTTAAAAGATGCACATGTCTGTAAAGTCAACATTTAAAACTTTATATACCTCGGAGGCCCATAATGAGAAAACAGACAACTCAGTTTAAAAAAAAATGGCTACAACAATTCCACTGCTAGGTATTTAAACCCAAGAGAACTGAAAACATATGTCCAGATAAAAACTTGTACACAAATGTTTATAGCAGCATGATTTATGACAGCCAAATAATAGAAACAACCTAAATGTCCATATCTGAGGGAGAATTGAGAAACACAATACAGTATGCCCACACACAGAAGATCATTCAGCTATAAAAGGGGATGAAGCCCTGATACATGTTACAACATGGATGAACCCTGACAACAACACGCTCAGTAAAAGAAGCCAGACACAAAAGGCCACATATTATGAAATTCCATTTATATAAAACTTCCAAAATATCAAATCCATAGAGAGAGAAGGTAGATTAGCTGTTGCCTGGGACTGGAGGGTGGAGGGCAATGGAGACTAACTGCTTATGGTGTGGAGTTCTCTTTCTGGGTGATAATTTTTCTGAAATTAAAAGTGGTTGCACAACATGGTCAATATACTAAAAACCACCGAGCAGTACACTTGAAAAGGGTGAATTTCACAGGACCGAAGGCCCCCTTTATCTGTAGGGGATATATGCAGTGGGTGCCTAAAACTACAGATAGCACCAAAGTCTATATACATTATGTTTTTTCCTGTACATATATACCTATGATAAAGTTTGATTTATAAATTAGACACAATAAGAGACTAACAACAATGACAAAAATAAAATAAAACAATTATAACAATACACTGTAATAAAAGTTCTGTGAATGTGGTCTATCTCTCTCTCAAAATGTCTTACCGTACTATACCATGGGTAATTGAAACCGCAGAAAGAGAAACCATGGGTAAGGGGGGCAACCACTCTCTATGAAATATATCTCAATAGAAATCAGTACATCTAATATGACTTCATTTTTATATTTTTCCTGTCTATTCACTCATCCATCCAGTCATCATCCATCCACTCATTTGTCCTTCTATCTGTATACATACGTAGAGTAGGAAATGTGTGGAATGTTAACTTATTAAAATAGTTATTTCTGGGCACTGGGATTTAAGTTGCTTTACTTTATTATTTGTATTTTTCTGCATTTTTTGAATTTACAATGAACAAGTATCTTTTTAACACATAATAAACATGTTCATTAAAAGTGGGTAAAAGATTTAAACTAATACATAATCATAGAAAGTATATGGATGGCAAACAAGCACGTGAAAAGATGTTCAGCATCATTAATCACCATAGAAAGGTAACTTCAAACCTCAATGAGATATAACTGCATATTAAAATGGCTTTCAGAGAATGACTATGCCAAGTGCTGGTGAGAATGTGGGTAACTGCAACTCTCCTACATTGCAGGCGAGAGTGTAAAATGGTGCAGCCACTTTGAAAAACAGTTGGCAGTTCGTCAAGCTAACCCTGCGTTTGTGATACAACCCAGCAGTCCTATCCCTAGGTAGTCACCCAAGAGAAGTGAGAACATACGTCTGCACAAAACCTGTATGCAAATGCTTATAGCAGCCGTATTTGTAATGGTCCAAAAGCAAAAACAACCCAAATATCAACTGGTAAATGGAGAAACAAAGTATGGTACTTGCATACGATGGTACACTACTGAGTAATAAAAACAAGCAAGCCACTGATACATGCAACAACACAGATGAAATCTCACATGCTTTCTGCTAAACGAAAGAAGCCAGACACACAACAGTACATACTATAATCCCATTTAGATGAAATGTTAGATATGTAAATTCTCATCTCAGCAGTTACTTACTATCCTGAAGAATAAATTCACATTGCCTTGCCTGGAATTTAATGTCCTCCATAATCTATTACCAGTTTGCTTTTCCAATTTTATTCCTTAGTTTTGTCTAATATTCTGCTCAGGTCAAAGAGGTACATTTCTTTTTCTGTAGAATATTCTTAATACTGTTTCCACATAAAAATTTTATATCCATATAAAAAGTCCTTCTGACCATCTCCATTTATCAAAATCCTACCACTCCTTTAAGGTTTAAGAACCACCTCTTCCAGAACATTCTATCCCAATTAGGTTTCCTTGCTCTGAGTTCATAAAAGGTAATTATTCCTCTTCACACAACAATTAATTAATCACACGTATCTTGGAAAAGCCCTTGGATTATGATTTAGTTTCACTCTAAAATTTTGCTTTAACTATATCATATAGATTTCTTGTCTGTCCACACCTATTCTATACACTCTCCATGGGCAGAAATAGTTCTTGTATCTCCATATCCTTCAGAGTTCTCATTACAGTATTACAATAAGTATTTATAGAATAACGACAACTTACCCATAATATGCCTTTAAAATTCACTCCCACAGACCATTTTTCAAGAAGCTCCTAGGAGATGTCCTCCACAAAACCCAGTTTGAGAATCAAGAATGAGGAAGATGTGAGAAGCATAAAAAAGAGAGATCCAATCCAGAAAGGAGGAAAGGGGCTCTCATGCTAATAGTGAAATGAGATCACAGAAAAGAACGGGGAATTCAAATTGGAGCAGATGAGGGCAGTCATCACCATTGCGACCACTCTGTATTCTTGTTTTAACTTGACGAAACTTACAAAGGATACACACAGACAAAATGAGGAAATAGCACAAAAGAGGAAAATAAAACAAAAGCAAAAGCAATAAAAACCCATGAGATCCAAGAAATAGAGAAAAGCCAAGAAAACACCCAGCATGCTGGCTGCACAGCAGGCCTGGAAAGCATGTCTCCAGGAGAGATGTCTCCCAGAAACAATATTAGAAGTGATAGCCTCCTTAATGTGATTGACTTTGTGGAAAATTGTACTGTCAGGCCATTGGAAAATGTGGGAAGAATTAGCAATGGGAGCAAAGAAAACTAGGCGTATATAAACAAGGCAATTATTAATTTCAGGTGAAACAGAGAGGACAGAACTAATGTAAACTTCAATACTTGGCTGTAAATAATGTTTGGACAGGCATAATGATGACACCCCTGAACATCTATTTATCTAAAAATTCCATATTGGAGAAGGAAAGTGAGTAGTGGCATAAGAAAGCTATTTCCTATATATTTACCAAAATAGAATGTCAGTAGACAATGTCTAATATTGACGAATTGAAAGATAATGGCATACTCATCATAATTAGAATATGAAAATGTATAAATGATACAAGGAGAAGCTATTATAAAAAAAGAAATTTGTTGCATCTGGGAGGCATTGCAGTGAATAAAGACAGAATAACTATTTTTTGTTATTATATAAACCTGAATGGGTTTTTTTGGTAATCATAGGTGTCTCTTTCCTTAATTTTTAAAATTGAGAAGTTATCCATTAGAATTTGGGTGGTTGCTGTTGGTGGTGTTTTATACTCCCTCAAATCCTGCCCATATTTTCAAGTTTAAAACATCAACAGAAAAAAATATTAAGAACCACCGAATAAAGGCTGTGCCAAAAAGTTACTAGAAAGCAAAGACTTCTTTAAAGGAGTCCACACATGCAATTAATCTGACATGAACAGGCTATTCTTATCTTAAGAATATTCAATATATAAAATGTATTCATTATAAAATTTAGTAAAGTCAAACACTTTCATTTTCCATAATCGGAATCCTCTTATTATTTAAGAATATTCATATGCACATAATACGTTATGTGGCAAAAGCAGTTGTACAAATAGATCGTTAGAGATTAGTTCTATTAAACCCCAAGAATGCCTAGACTAGGGAAAAGGATGCAAATGTCTATGAACTGTAAGGGTGAAGACAGAGGATTCTCTCTATACACAAGAGGCATTTATACACCCAACAAATATAAAGAACCAGGCTAGAAGGGGAGGTAGAAAACCTAAAGACATGCTTCAAAGGAAAAGTGAGCTAAGATCATGAGCCTTTGGCCTCAGACAGTATTCCACTGGATAGAGTAATTCTAACAACACACTTTGGAGACCAATAGAACATTCTGAATCCAGAAACTGGGACACTTACTGTCAAATTGTCAACTGTCTACTGGTCATCACTGGGAAAAACAAAATACTGCTTTAAAAATATTCACTGCATAGGAAACTGCCCCCCTTCCCGGAAAAAAAACCTGAAATTTTAGTTGTTTTCATAGGAGATGCCTACTTTATTGGCTATGTAACCAGAAGAACATGAGTTTGGATAAGGGTGGACAAGGCTCCATCACTGACTAGCCATGAGGGCTTGAGCAAGATGACTTATTTCCTCGAGTATCATTTTCATCATCCCTAAATTCTGTTTAACACATGATTTTCCATGATCTGAGTCTTGCTCACTTTCCCAAGAATTGCCTCATCACTCCGAGCCTCATGCATTTTGTCTACACAAGTGAATCAATTAGTAATCCTCCAACAGGTCACTGTCTCTGTATCCAGAGCTTGTATTTTCTTTGTTTTACTTTAAATATCCTTCCTCTTCCCTCTCCCTGCCCCCAGCCTCCACTAATTTTCCCCTTCCCAGCTGGTTAACTTCTACTGACCCTCCAGAACTCAGTACAAACACCTTCCAAGTCTATGGTACCTTTCCTCACGTATCTCATGATTTCTGCTACCATGGCTCTTGGTGTTCCACTGCTGCTGGGATAAATTGCCACAAACTTAGTGGCTTAAAGCAACACGAATGTATTATCTGACAGTTCTGTATGTTAGTGTCCGACACAGGTCTCCGCTAGACTAAAGTCAAGTTGTCCGCAGGGCTGTGATCCTTTCTGGAGGCTCTGGAGTAAATCCTTTGATTTCCTTTTCCAGCTTCTAGAGGCTGTCACATTCCTTGGCTCCTGGCCCCTTCCTGCACCTTCAAAGCCATTAACAGTGGGTAAAGTCCTCACATCCAATCTCTCTGACACACCCTTCCCCTCTTCTCCCACTTTTGCAGACTCGTGAGGTAAGACTGGGCCCAGCCAGATGATCCAGAATAATCTCCTCATTTTTGGTGGCCATTATTCTGCCTACCACACTATGTCTCTGATTATGACTGTAAGCGACTGTTTTCTTGTCTGTTTGAAGCTTCTGAATCATCAATGCACCTGAGTATCCCTAGAACTCAGCTAGTATTTATTAAATAAACTAATGTAACAGTAAGAATAATATCTGCCTTACAGCAATATTTTAAGGAGAAAACAAAGTATATACACAAAAATATATCAAGATATAATAAACACCCAATAATAGTATTTTCCCTAACCTTACATATGAATTTGGTCATATACTGGGAAAGTAATTTTGTTTATAGCATGCAAATGTGCAATTTGTAGTAAGTGTCCTGGTGAACTTTTTAAAATGTATATATATCTGGTGTCCATTTTTTTATCAGGAACTCAAGCACTAAAAATAATGAACATACTGAAAACTAAACTCTGTTTACAGCAGTCCAAATTGTCTTCATATTATGATAATGAATATACATTTTTAAATTTATAATCATAGTTAGTGTGTATGTATGTTAATTTATATTCTGATTTTTGAAATCAATATAATTCATATGAAATTTCTACTAGAATGTAGTTCAATTATATTATCTTTCTCCACCCCTCAGTTTATTTATGTTTTTTAAATTACATCCAAGGTTAGAGTGTGATACATCAATATTACAAGATTCTGTTATCCATTTTCAAGGCATTTCATATTAATTACTATAATATCATAAGGTAAAAAAGTCACTAAAATCAGAGGCTCAGGAATATATATGCATACTTTATCATACAGACTAATAAATTACCTTTAATGCCATTTGTACACAGCTTTCAGAAGAAAATGACCCAATTCTACCACCTCTGCCATTTACTAGCTATATAGCTTGGAGTAAATCATTTCAAATTTCCAATTTATTTTTTTCATCCTTAAAATAAGAGGCTTGTACTAGATCAGTAAAAGACCCATTTAAAAATCTCCAGGGGTCCTTTTAAAACTGCATAATCCAACACAGGGATTAAAAAACCTGCTAGAGGAGTTCCTCCATGCTCACCTCCCTTCCTGGCTTCAAATTCAGCTTTATTAAGAATCCCTGCATGTAAATGAAAGGTTACTGATGAGAATAGATGAGTAGTGTGCAGACAGCAAAAAGGCTGGGAAGCTTTAATGTGGAAGATTTCTAAGATCCCATCCAGCACTGAACTTACATTAGTCTATGATTCTCAATGTAGATTTTATATTTGACAGTTCTGATTGCTACATCTCAAGAAAGATCAGAACAGAGCTAGAGGAAATCTGGAGAAATGTAATGAGAGAATATAGGGGAAGGAACACTATTATAGGAAAAGAAATGATTTTAAGTTTAGGAATTTGTGGCTAGAAGACAAAGGCAAGGAAGATTTTCTTTTTTTAAATCTTTTCTAAATCTATAAATCACAAAGGTAAGCATAGGCTGAAAACCTGAAAGATACATTTTAAGTTTAGAAGTGTAACTTCAGTAGAAATAAAATTTTTTACTTCAAACAGAAGAAGTAACAGACTATAAAAGTCTTTACTGCAAGAAATGGTACAGACGGAAAATATAAATAGCTTCCCATAAAAGATTTAAGAAAATCCATGGGTGACAGATTCATAATAGTTTACATTAAAGGGAAGGAGGATTTTTTAAATGTAAACTCAGCTTTTAAAGAGATTTCTGTAATAAAAACAGCTATGATATGCTATAGCCTATAGTTATTTTGTAACATAACGAAACATCCACCCCCCACATAACTGCCTTTTTTAAAATGTCAGTTTAAAGATGTTGAATAATACTTGGTATTTTAAGTTACAATATATAATATATTGTTTAATCAAGTGTGTATGTGCTTATAATTGGTCAAAAGAACATAATAGATATGTCTTTTTAAAAAGACTTCAATGGAAAAGAGCATCTTAGGAAACCCACAGATATGTGTTGCTATATTTGGTGTACTTAAAAGGTGACCTTGACAGTGACATGAGATTTAAATATATTTATCTCTTTTAGAGTAGAAAACAGTAGCATCAGTAGGTTGAGTGGCAGGTAGAAAAATTAACAATGAAACAATCCTTAAGCTTTTCAATGGGGACCTTCACAAGGTAATTTTGTTCTTTTGTAAATAAAATAACATTTTTCTGGAAATATATTATGGCATGCTGTGGGGAAAATGCAGTAGAGATAAAGAATTAGTCACTGCAGATATTCCCAATGATCTGTGGTCTTTTAGGTGACCAATTCTTGTTACATAGAGGTTGGGTCATCACCAAGACACTTCAAAATTCACTCCATGGGACTCAAGGAGACTCTCCTGTAAGCGGCTAATGCCACAGCACTTGGGAAGCTCAAGGGAGGACCCTCACCTCCACCACAACCTCACCTCCATCCCATGATACCTGCCCATAGCCTTGGGTAACCCAAAGGAGCAGTTCTCCCTGGAGCTGCTATTCCAGTAAGTAAATATGCAAGACCACGGAGCTAACTCCTTGAGAGGATTCATCTCATTACATCCTATTTTCCTTTTAGCTGAGTCACTATCAGACATTTGTAAGAGGAAGGTAGCCCTGTTGAGGTATTTCTTAGCAGTATTTATCTACTCAGAGGTAAGTATAAAGAATGCAGGTAAAAAGTGGGGAGTGCATATCATTATGCAACTGATATTGGACCACAACTCCAGTACGACTCTGCATCTTCCCCAATCTGTCCCAATCCACCCCCAAAGCCCTTCTTCCATCACGCCCTAGAGTTCCTATTCCATGACCTGGTGGTCACCAGACTCCTCTGCGCCTTCAGCCTCCCCAGATCAACTCTCTCATCTTGTCTTCACTGAAATTAGTCTCCCAGGGCCATCAAACCCCCTGCAAGCTTTTAACAAAGTTTTTTCTTTTTTCTCTGAGATCCTTTATGCCTTGGTGTGAGGAGTTGGAACAAGGGTCTTCCGTGCTCCTCACTGCCATTTCCAGGCCATGGTTCTCACATCTTCTAAGCAAATTCCTACTGTTATAAAGCACAAGACATTTATCCATTACTTTCACATACTGAGCCCCAGGTTCAGGGGCACTGCACACGGTTATAAAGGTTGTCCACTGCCTCATGGGTAAGTGAAGTCTGAAAGCCAACTCAAGATCCACTTGTCCAATGAGGGACTGCACCATCCAGAGAAAGGGACACATTAGACACCATTATGGACTAGAGGAAACCCCAGTCTCCTCTCCCTTCCAGAGACCTTCCTCTCCCTGACCCCGTCTCTCCCCACTTTTTACCTGCATTCTTTATACTTACCTCTGAGTAGATAAATACTGCTAAGAAATACCTCAACAGGGCTACCTTCCTCTTACAAGTATTATTATGAACCACAAATGGGCACCCCTTACTGCCCAGCAATACTATAAAGCTCCCCTAAGAAACTGTTCTACTCACCAAGATTCTGATTTTACAGCCAATCCTCTTTCTTCCAACCTCTCTCAGTCCTGCCTCAAACCTCACGGAAAGAAAGCTCAGTCCTTGCACAATCTTTCATCTTCTCAGCACTGAAGATCCAGTCCACACACATCTGGACTCATTTTCTCATTGTTCTTTCCAGTCATAATGAAAAATGCATCCCAGCCCTTACCAACCTCAACTCTTCAAATCTGGCCTTATCTACTCAAAGACTTCTTATTTCCCTTCTTTTTTCCCCTGTCTTTAATCATCAGTCTCTTATCTACTGGATCATTCCCATAAGTACACAAACATGTTTTTAGTATGTCCCCTTTTAAGAAAAAGTCAATCACTTCCCTTTACCCTGCAGCCCTCTTCAAGTACCACCCAATCTCTCTGTCCCTCTTCACAACAAACTTCTCTAAAGTTGTTTGCACAATTCTTTCTACTTCCTCACCTTCATCTCACTCTCTAGCTTCTAGCCTGGTCACTTCCTTGAAACTGCTCTCTCTGAAATCACCAGGAATCTCCAGGCAGTGGAATTCCCTGAATGGTGCTCTGGGTCCTCTTATTTGATTACTCGGCCTAATTCAATACAGCGGATCATTCTTTCTCAGAAATATTCTCCTCTCTCAATCTCTCTTAAAAATATTCTCTTTCCTCCACTTCTGAACATAATAAATCCAGGATATTCTTTCTAAACCCTTGGAAGTTTCATCATAGTCCCTTTTGCTCTTTGCTCTTTTTTTGATCAATCACCAAACCCTAACCCTATGGACTCAGTCAAGCATGCTCTTCTCTTCTGGGTCTCTACTTCTTCTCCAGTGAGCCCATCCAGTCCCACATGTCTAACCTCCAATGTAAATGCTGGAAACTCCCCAATTCATATCTGAGGCCCAGAACATTTGAGTTCCAGATTCATACCCAATTGCCCCTTTAACCTATACACTTAGATTGATCTAGTAGGCATCTCAAACATGTCAAAACTCAATTTTTAGGTTTTTTTTTCCTCCCAAAACTCCCACAGCCTTTCCCAGTTCAGTGAATGGTGCCATCACTCATCCTTTTATAAAAATGACATCTTTGATTTTTTCTGGTCCCTGAAACCACATATCTAATCCACCAAAGTGGATTTTCTACTTCCAAAACATATCTCAAATCTACCACCTTCTTTCTGTCATTGCTGGCCCACAATAGCCAAGGGCATCACCATTTCCCAACTAGACTCCAACAAGTACTTCCTTTCTGTTCTCCCAATTATTCTCCTGTACCCCTACCACCTATCCTCCACATAAAATCCAGAGAGATGAAAGTTTAATATATGTAAATTAGTGTCACTCCCTTCTTTAATAATTCCATAGCTTTCCATTGTACTCATAACAGCCAAACTCCTTCGCATGTCTTACAAAGTTAAGCATGGTCTGGCCTCTTTCTCCTCCTCCTAACAAGCCCTTGCCCTTATTAATTATGTTTCAAGCATATTCAATGCTCTTTTATGCCTCGTGACATGTATATTTGCCATTCACTCTGGAATTTTCTTCAAATGGTTCCTTCTTAACCTTTAGATTACAGGGGTCCTCAAACTTTTTAAACAAGAGGCCAGTTCACTGTCTCTCAGACCGTTGGAGGGCTGGACTATAGTTTAAAAAAAAAAAAAACTATGAACAAATTCCTATGCACGCTGCACATATCTTATTTTGAAGTAAAAAAACAAAACGGGCAAAAACACCTGGCAGGCTGGATAAATGTCCTCAGTGGGCCGCATGTGGCCCGCGGGCCATAGTTTGAAGACCCCTGCGAATCAACTCAAAAGTTACCTTCTAAGTTATACTTTCTAAATTTACCCAAGCTAATTAAGTCCCTCTCTTACACAGCACCTCTTCAATTTCTCTTCCCTCCAAAACAATCTCCTATAATTACATATTATGTTCTAATTTACTGCATGGCTACCCCAATAAAACGTAAGCTTCCTGAGGGCAGGCACAGGGTGGATTTGTGATTCAACCCTCAGGGCTGATCACAGAGCTTGGCAAATAAGAAGCTAAATAAATACTCATTTAATTCATTTTTTAATTAATGGAAAAGGAACAAATGAAAGCAAAAACAAAGACTATGGGCACTAGCCCTTTAGTTTGATACAGAGCTAAATGTACTGAGAAAATATCTGCATGGTTAAGCTTGATATTTACAAAATGAAAGCATTAGCATTCTCAGGCATATACCACAAAGATATTATCGGTAACATTTTTTTTAACACAATAAAATGGTACTTGAAATATTAAACCAACATAACAGAAGAGGAAGATACAGAAGAATATAATTTTTGTGATTTTCTTCTTGGCCAGTTTTATTCCCAGTTTGGAAGGGAAAACTAAAAATGAAAAGCTAGCAACGAAAATAAAAGAAACGGGCTAAAAAATAAAGGTGACTTTCAGGGAAAGAAGTAAGCAGCTTCCAAGAGGATAAATCAAGTTGACTGACCCTAATCTCTAAACCTCATCCTGGTGGACAGGCAAGAAGGATAAAGCTACCTGTACTTTTCACCGAAGCCCATTGATTTGGGCATGGCAGCTGCTACAGCATTCATGTTAAGAGCTCAAAGGTTGAGCCTGGCTAATGCCGGACTGTAGGAAACAATCCCAATATGAGTATTTTCTATTGATCATTATTAAAAGGAACTGACCAAATTGAACAATGGGTAAATGCTGAAGAAAAATGCTTCATTTTTATTAATCTAAAGGGACAATAAACAATCACTACTGAAAAAGTAGAAACAAATAAGAAGTTTCACAATATACAACAAAATTAATCGGGAAAGCAATCAAAAGCAAATTTAAATTTTTAGAACTTAACCTGTTTTCAGAATAGTCCAGGGCTTCACAAATTCAGTCTTTAGTATACACACTATTTAAGTAACCCCTTGAAAACTAGGTCTGGCCATTCCGCATGTCCAGCTGGCCATTATTAACAAGTTAATGAACATTAATGAGAAAGACAACATCATTTCAAAAGAAGAAAACAAAGTTCCCTCACTGGATAAATGTGTATTTGTGGCTCTCACTTGAAATAATTTTGCCTTTTTGAATTCTATAGCCTTTCTTCCCAGGATGGTTAGAGTTTGGCTTTGGCAGAAAACACTTAAAGGCAAGGTAAATTCAGCAGCTGCGATGATTTCACTAACCGGGAAAATTGCATTTTCTAAGTTTCACCTGGTGATAAAGATTTAGAATGTCTATCCTGCATTCAGTAAAGCAGATAAAGTATTTTATCATTAATTTAAGTAGAGACCATGTGAGATGACTCGACCTTCCGCTAAGTTAACCATAGAAAGTACTGTGAAGCAGAATGCAGACACTGGATTTATCAGAAAGACGTAATATGACAAAGCAGATGATTGTAATCTGGGCAACCTTTTGTTGAGCATACACCATGTACCAAGAGCTTTTATCTATAACTTTTGAGCTCACAATAATCCTATGTATTAGATCTTCCACTTTAGAACCAAGGAAATAGAGACTCTGTGAGTTGAAATAACTTGCTCTAGGTTCACACAGAAATTAAGTGCATTAAGTGGAATTTTAACCGAGGACTGCCAGATACCATTCCCAGTGTGCTTTCTGTTCTGCTTGTACAAACCCAGAAACAGCTTAAAACAGGCAAGACAAAATATGCCTTCACGGAGATAAAGACAAGGAGAAAAATACACAGTAATTAGTGATTTAGAAAAAATTCTTTATAGCATACTTTATATTGTATCATTTCTTTTCTAATACTTCAGCATAGATAACTCTGTGTGTATATGTGTACATATATATATATATACACACATAGATATAAAATGTTATTTTAGTCCTGGAGTGCCTATACATAAGGCTAAAATAACATGTCAGACCCAAATCAAGCATCCACATTCCAAAAGTTACTATAAGCACCTTTCAACTATCATTATCTCAAATGGCACTAAAAACATTGTTAATTGGCATTAAGAGATAGAAGGGGAAAAAAGTCATAGGCGAAAAAAGTAGTGGTCAAGATACATAGATTAGTTAGAAACACTGGAGACAGGCCTGCTGTTCTCAGAATCCAAACTTTTGGGAGTCAGTTGTGTTTCAGAATTAAGAATTTTTTGTACATTAGAAAACTAATATTATGAATGTATCTATATTACCCATTACCCTGAGCAGGGTCTGAAGAACCAATCAAACATTAATATTTCTGCAGCTAGGAGCAAGGCTATTCACGCTAAGCAGGATAAATAAAGACTATAACAAATAGCCTCATGTCAATTCAACGTTTTCTGTTATCAGAGCTTTTTTTTTTTTTTGGATTTTGGCATTATAGATAAGGGATTGTGGAGCTGTAACTGTGAATGACCAAATTACTTTGGCCGATTGCAATTCATACAAAACATTTCCTCTGAAAGCTCGTATTAAACTTTATACATTATGCTGCAGTATTCAATGTACAAGCTCAACCCTTCACCCCTCCGGAATTTGGCTGACAATGATGTATATACAGAACAGGCAGCGAGATAAGCGGAGAGCCAGGGTGAAAGGCCTCTCCATGGCCATCACCGGGGCCACGTACTGGAAGGTGTTACATTATTCATAGAAGAGGCTACCATCCTTTCATCTGATCTGGTTTCTAAACTCAACACAGATAAGAACCAGTAAGCAGAATCACAGACAGATCCGAGAGGCAGGTACACAAAGAAGGCACCAGCAACAGCTGACGTTATTATTTAAAGAAAAAAAAATGAAACTATTTTTTAAAAAAGGTAAGAGGCTGATGGGGCAGTCCAAAAGGCTTGAATTCCAATCCCACCTCCACCATTATGAGCTGTGTGATCTTGAGTAATTCCTTAACTTCTCTGTACTTCAGTTTATTCATTGACATAATGTTGATAATACTGCTGCCTGTCTCCTAAGGCGGTTGTGAAAATTACATAAAATAATGCATGGGAAGAGCTTAGCACGGTGCCTGGCAATGAGAAGATACCCAGTAATTGTATACACTAAAAATGAAGCACAAAATCTCACAAAGCATAGCAGCCTGAATAAATTTACTACCAATTCTTCAGAACTCAGAGACTGGAGAGCATCGCCATCGTTTAGCATAGAAAAAATATTGATCATCTAGGCTGTGCTCCATGATGTTGAACTTGTCATTTAACTTCTCTGCGCCTGAGAACATTAGTTTAGACCATACATTCTCAAGGGAGTTAATAAGTGGTTATTTGCGGAAGGAAGGGCATGGAAAAAGTTTACTCTTTTTATGAATAAGCCACAACCATGCAGTCCGGAAACAGATACACAATATACCATAGTATTAAAATTTCAGCTGGACAGGAGATCTAAAAAGGCTCCTTAAGGAAGGAGCAACTGGTATTGACAAGCCCCAGTTTAGATGAACTATAATGTCATTTACATCTCTTAAATTTCCTTAATTCTGTCTTTGCAAAGATAATGCCAAGAATTCCCAAAAAAGTTAAATACAGGTTCACATACTTTGTTTAAGAAGGAAAGGATTTATATATATATTCCAGAAAGATGGAACATTTAGAACAGTCAAAAATTATAAATATCATTATGTTTGAAATAGAAAACTCTCTCAATATACAGAAATCCTAGCTGCCATTCATGAAGAAATCCTGTGAGCCAGTTTTGTTCTATTTTCCCTGCTTTATAGATAACAATAGATCTAAATCACATATAAATATTAATACAATTACTTATGTTCCCCAAAAATGCAGAAAGAAAATAGAATAAGGACAACCACTTGAAACTACAAAAATTTAGAACACTGTGGTTGTCTTAGCTGTGATAAATGAAAGATCACCTTGGAATATAATTCATTTTTAATTGCCTCTTCCATCTAATCTAACTACTGCTGTAGGCTGTCTTAAAATATTTACAAAGTAAAAGCACAAAAAGAATTTGAGGTGCTAAATAAAGCAGGTCACACATTCCTAAGTGATCAATTTTTCTGGTACTGGGTTTACAACAAAAACAAAGTCCTAACTCTTATACATGGCATTTTTGGAAACACAAATAGTTTAAAGACTGTCTCTCTTAAGGTTAAAGCTGTTTTTAATTCACCTTCTTCCCTGCCTTCATTATGGTATCCTTACTATATCTAAATATTCTGTCATAAAAAACAGAAAAGTTGTAAAATGCTCAAAAGATCAATCTTACAGCCATTCTGCTCTAACCACTTGTGAAGTTTTATATTTATTAGCCCAGTCTTACTCTCTCCAATATCCTAGGTATATCTAGTAACACATTCAAGTTCACATACTGCCCTCATAATTCTCTTCTTTGAGTTTTCAGAAATGCCTTAGAGGTTCTAACTAAAAATAAAATTCTAGAAAAATGTACAAAACTCCTACATGTCAAAATCTGCTAAATGCTTGGCCATGCTTTATTATCAGAAATATATAATCATAAAGTATACTAATATTATCTATTTTATTCACAGCAAAATAAATATGTTTTGATATCAAATTAGATTTGAAACAGTTGCATTTTAATAGCTAAAGATGTGTGTAATCTGACTTAAACATAGGCATTCCCAATACTATGCATGAAGTAAACACTTTTTTTACTAATGATGAATATAAATACACAGTCTTAAAGAGATGCTAACCACTGTTTACAGTTTCTCAAATTCTAGGTGTTCAAGTGACAGAAAAATCTCTTGTAAACTCACATGCTATTTTAGTCTGTTCCAAATATACTGATTAGACAGAGTAATGGGAAGAAAAGATTACAAATTAGTTGAAAACCTAAATACATATAGATTATTTCAGGGGTGTAGTGTTGGATCCATGAGTGCCTGGTCCTCAACTTGGGATGTCCCAGCCAAATATTAATAGCACACTATTATATTTATAGTTAGGGATAATATTACCCTGATGCATCTTTAAATAACTGTGCTCCTTACCATCAGAGTACTACAAAATATATTTTAGATAATACTAAGAGTCATAAGAAAATCAGAACACATAAAATGATCATTGGCAAGGTTTAGGCTTATTCAAGGAAAAACTCCATTGTAGAAATTCAAGTAGATGTAATATAAATATACATTCTGCACTAAGTGTGATAATACTAACTCAGCACATCACAGTATAAAAATAGAAAAAAATAATAATAAACTGTATCTATATTGGTCATCTATTTGGCATGTTTCCATGAGAAAGCCACAGCAATCAAATTCTCAACCTGACAATGCACATTTACCTGCCAAGGCCTTAGAGTTACCTTTGTTTTAGATTGATCCATGACGTTTTTAAGTACTCAGTGGTTTCCTTCACATTCCTTGTGTCATCACTGCCATAGTCCTCCAGCAGTTTCTGCAGGACGTTATCAAACGCCATGACGATACCATCACCAGGACCCAGTTCTTGTAGCAATATCTAAGGTGAAAGTTCAGGTGTAATTGCTAGAGTCGGTCACTCAATAAATAACTAGTTTTACCAAAACAAAGGTACTTCCAGGAGGTTTCAACATATTTTAGACACACATATCACAATAAGAAAATTAAGCAGGGGACAAACTCTTACATATAAGCTTAAACCAAAATAATTCTAGAAGCGAGAATGAAGATTTCTAAGAAAGTGATCAGATACATACAAGATGCTATTAAAAAATTATTATCTTTTTCTCTTTGAGATATTTTACTTCCTCAAACCATTTGTCTTTTTCATTCCTTCTGCAGTCCATCTGATCCTTTTAGGAACACACATCATACAGGAATGAACACAAAGAGAATTCCTTTGCAAGTACTTGGAGAAATGCCAAGGACCAATAGTATGAAAGTCTTCTGTCTCTTGCCCCTGCATCACTGCCCCTGTTACAGAGTTAAATGCTTGAATGGATCAATCAGCCAGGCAAGGTTTACTGAGAGTTTGCTCGAATAGCCAAACTGATGCTGAGTTTGTCCATAGGCTCTGGTTCCTTGACACATTTTTTCAATTTCTGAGAGTCTCTGAATCCAGATAATCCCCATGAAATCTAAAGGACAACAGAATGTTTCTATAATGTTTTTTGTAGCAACTGGAAAAAAATACTCATCCTAAGGTTTCAGAAAACAAGAACTGTACTGTTGATTAGAAAAGGGTACTCTGAATTTGATGACAAAACATTGATATCACTTTTAAATATATTCCTCTAGTTAAGTGTTCTGGGGCTTTGTTATTACTACTTTTGAGTCATTTGGTGATAACAACCAGCGGGTATCATAAACACAGAGAATGATCCAGAAACTAGTACACCTGGCCACTTGCTTTTTAAACTGTAACCACAGAAAGTCTATGTTTGTGGAGAATAAAAACATATTTTCATGTTTTAGATTTTGTCTCCTACATATTTATTCTCTATTATTTTCTTCACAAATACACACTTTCATCTTGGCCTATCTGAAGAGTAAATAAATGTTACACCAAAATATAACTTCACAACTACAACCTCCACTTCAAGAATATTTTTATGATTGTAGAGAGAATCTAAAATAGCACTTTATAAATACCATAGGTGTCAATAGTGCCAACTCTATGACCAAACTGATCACTAAAAAGGTACTTGTTATTATGATATTGATAAAACAGTTTAGTTATAAACATACTAAAAGAAACTAAATTTACTTATCACCTGATTTATTCAGTATAGTAGCCCTCAAATGAAAATCTCAGGAAATTTTATAAATAAAAATAACAGGGTAAGCATGGAAGGGGGAAAAAGAGAATTCTTGGAAGTCTGACAATGTTCTCTTTCTAGAGGCTGCTTCATTGGTGTGTTCCATTTGCAAAGCATCAGTGATCTACAAGTCTAGCAGACATGCACATTCCTACTTGTTATGTCTCCAGAAAGTTTTCAAAAAACCTTCCTGATCAAATTCTTCATATAAATGTCAATATGTATTCTAAGAACTTGGAAAAACATCCTAACAGGGTCCTAAGAATTACATTTAACAATAGGAAAAAAAGTACATCCAACAAAATGATACTTCCAAAAAGTATCTAATGACTCTTACTTGGTTATCAGAAATTTGTTTGGTAAGTGGATCCCTTCGGGCTTGCTGAAGAATATAGAGTCGAGCCTCATATTTTCTCATAAGCTCTTCGGTCTCTTCCCTGTGGTCATCCCACTGAAGACTGTCGATGATCATGTCCTCTAGCTGCTGCTGTCTTAACTCCACACCATGCTGGGTGCTATCCCATTGGTTCTTGACCTTCTCCACTGGGGGAAACATCATACAAAATAAATCCCAAAAAGTAAGTCTCAGGAAAAAGAAAAAAATACCTAATACCAAATTTATCATACGTATATAAACAGAAAAGAGACAGGAGGCAAGTTGATAAATACATTTTAAAGAAATTTTAATACACATCAGCCACATTATACAACTGATATACTTATGAAACCATTCTTGAGAAAAAAAGTCTTGGATGAAACTCTATTTTAAATGCCCTAAAACATCTTACAATAAAAACATCCACTATTACAAACTGATACAGAAAAAAAATGATAAAGAAAATAATTTTCTATTTGATTTTGTGCTTAATAGAACTTGGTTTGATGAAGGTAGATATTAACACTGTGTTATGACAGAACTGTAACCCCGAGATATGGCCACCTGTTACCCTCAAAGGAGATTCTCTAAGCTAGTCTTGATTTTAAAAGAAAATGAACTGTTTAAGAACACTTTTCACATTTGTTTTATTGTAGCAAGAAACCTCTCTAAAAGCAAGTGTTTTTATATGTTCAAGTTCAAGAGAAACACTAAAAGTAAAGTAGATTGAAGATCTATGTACCCAGCAGCTCTCCATCATAACAGTTTCATATTGGCTCTTCTCCTTCCTCTTTTTTATTGTGGTTTCTTTCCACTCCTATTTCTCTCACTCTCACTTTCTGTCTCTTGTCTCTGTATTTCCTCTCCTCTCCTCTCATTTCTCTAATTTTAACATGGAATTAAGGAAAGAAAGATCTAAGAAAACTTAAAATCTTTTGATTAATTACCTCATGGTCAGTTCACAACCTTGAACTGAAGTACTAGTAAACAGTAACTGTGAATATCTGCAACAACTCATTAATAATAAATAGGTAGAGCTTAAAATCAAACTACTAGAAGATGCTCTGGATGCCAGGCAGACTGAAGGGCTGAAAGGCAGCTAAGTACCAGCCTCGAGAAGAACTTTAGAAGCTAACATTCTGGCTGAGTTATAATGGAACATTTTGGCAAAATTCTTGGGATAATATATGGTTATAGCAACCATAAAAAAACTATCAACCTAAGGTTGTTCAGAAGGCTGTAGGTTATACTTAAGTGTCATAATTCTAAAAAAAATTGTTCAATGAGATTATCTATTGTATGCTGGCTTTTTTAACAGTTTAAATAAATTGCTTAAGTTTTTAACTTAAAGAGAGGACAAATCTATCATAATGTTCTACTTGTCAGTTAAAAAGTTAAATAAAGTACTTATGACCAATTTTATTACTAATAGAATCCTTTAACATTGAACATATACATCTAAAGACATCAAGCAAAGCAAATATCACAGGTTTATTATAAAAAATATGCAAGTTATCTTATTCACTGTAAGTGCTAAAAACAGGTTACTATTGTAGTACACTTGAGCTGAGAAGAGTTTTTCACATAATGAGTGTGTAAAGACTGTGTAGCTTCTACACAAAAAAATCAAGAGAAAACATAGAAAGGGCATTAAATGGGAAAGGAAGGATATTCAGAAGAAGAAAAGTCTTGTAATTAAAAAAAAAATCCCTTAAAGGAGTTTTGGAAAAACAGAGGTGATGGACAAACATCAGATGGTAAAAAAGCACACAGGAGATAGCTTAGTCAGTAGTTTGGTATCACTAAAGTAGGGGTGCTGCCTCGCTATGTGAAGGGAAATGGGATTACTCCAGAGTTCCATTATAGGCACAATCAATCAATAAATAAATAGAGGAAGAAAGAAGGAAAATGGCCTATTTAGTAAAAAACAAGCCAACACTGTCAGACACTAAAAGTTCTTTGCTAACTCATATCCTATTGCAATCTTGTTGCTACCATTTTTTTAAAAATTAAAACATACTTTCGACAAGGGGAACAATTTACTTTCTTCCTTTGAGAAAGATTAGACTTTATTATTCCAATTTATATTTTGCTACAAATATTTATTAAGTAGCTAATCTGTGTTGGACACCATGAAAAGGCCCAAGGGCCAGGAAGGTGTGTATTCACAGTCTATGGAGGGGAGAGAGAATTAAAGTAGCTACGAGATCTATAATGAAGTAATGGGGGAAAAGGACACAGCAGAAACTAAATATAGAAAATACAGTTCCCCAGGCACTAGAAGAGGGTGGGAAAGACTTCACAAGGGGGTGACATTTTAGCTGCTGAGTAGAATTTTCACCTGGGGAGAAAAGGCCAAGAGGGAAAAGAAATAACACGAATAAAGGTAAGGAGACTAGGAAACGTCAGGACGTTTTAGAGAATATATATATACCACAGGATAGTTACAGATGGGGATGAAGGCTGAAGTGAGAGAAGGGACAATGAGAGCAAATTGTGACAGTCCCTAGATGTCACTCTTGAGAATTTAAACTTTGTTTTGTATGCCACACAGATTTAATAGAAGATATTTTTTAGCTAGAATGCAAACTCCAAATAGGGATCTTTATTTGCTGCTGTTTTATAAGTTTATTTTTTTGTTTTATTTTGTTTTTTACTAAAGTATTCCCAAATTGGTGCCAGTCACGTGTATTCTGAGGTGAGTTTAAAAACATGGAAGACCTAGGTTTAGTGATTAAACTGTAAAGGGATAATGAATTTGCATTCCTATGGGTTTCTCTAACTTTTGTTTTTCTGATTCTTTTAAAAGAAATCCTAATGTAAAAGAAGAAAACCCAATGTTAAGTAATTACTTAAAAGTAACAATGTTAATACTTTAAGGAATTCATAAGGGAATTGTGATAATGTTCACAAAAAATAAAATATAAGGGAAAGCTAGATTTTTTCATAAATAAAGAGTAACAAATAACAAATAATATTGTTTCCTAGTTGAACAATCTTTGAAAATGTGTGTGTGTGGTGTACCATTTGCAGGAAAAGTGGATGATACATAATTTCTTTTAAAAAACTTACATTTTTCTGTGATTGCTGTTCTCACATCTGAACTGGAAGCTTTATTTTTCAAATTCTGTGCCAGTGTAAAAACATAATCCAACTGAGGATGGCGCTGTTCTAAATCAGCCTTTGTAATCTGTTAAGTAGAAATGATTATTAAAGTCCATTAGTAAGCTATACAATAAGAATACTAACTAAGCAAAGCAGGTTTGCTGACATCAAAATTGTTATTGTGTCTGTTTCTTCCTCTATGGGACTGTGAGTCATCAGCAACATGACAGAAAAAGAGTGCATGATTTGGAGTCAGAGGTCCTGGGTTCAAATCTCAGTTCCTCTTTACCACCTGGGTCGCCAGGCAAGGTGCTTTGCCTTTCTGTGTTTTAGTTTTCACCAAAAGAAATAATAAAATACTGACAGATCAGTTACATCAAGTCTGAGGAAATTAAGAAAATCCCACTGAAAACTAAAAAGTGCTCTGAAACCATTAGCAGTCATTGCTGCTGCTGAAACCTTGCCTATCTGTTCTGCATCAGATAGGAACACAAATGAATGTTATCCATAGGAATGAGGGTAACATTAGAAAAGTGCTGTTTGGAGTAATTGCAAATTAAAGCATCTTAGACATGAAAAACTGCTGCTCCAGTTTGTGTCTCTCAGTACTGATACATATGGGAGAAGAGGCAACAATATCAGGAAAATAGCATGTTGTAAGTATAGAACTAATAGTCATAAAGAATAGAAACACAATTTACAATAAGTACAAATAGTGACAAAGGATTCTCTCCCAGCCCTTCGTCTTTATGAATTCACAAGTTTTGTAGATTTGTTACTCCTGCAGTCTCAAACATTATTTCTAAATGGATTGCTCAGAACTTCTTCAGATCCGGAATCCCCGAGCTCATTTCAATGAATGCTGATCACCTCCTTCTACAGGGCATGAGGACTCCTCAACACAACACATCCCAAACTCAATCGTTCAAATCCTCATTCACACTCTGTTTCTTCTATTCCTATTTCCGCTAATTGCAAAAGCATCATCTTAGCCACTTAGGAAGGGCCCTTTTTTCTTGATTTAAGCACCTCTTGCCTCCAATCCATCCTAGTTGTCTTACTAAAGCAGAGCATTGTTATCATGAGTTCCCAGCCACAATTTTAAAAAGAAAAAGAAATGGAGAGAAAGATGTTTGCCAACTGCTTACAGACTGAAAGCCCAAAGGGCTTTCACAGCCTACAAGCTCCTTCACAAAGGGAACTTGAGCTGCCTTGCCTGCCTTGCTTCCCTCTGTATTTCTTTACTGCACAAATGTTGGCTCTAACATCCCTCAAGCCTCCTCCCATTTCTTTATTCACTCTGTTCCCTATACCAGGAATGTCATCACTTTTTCTCCAGATGTCAAAGCCCCACACTGTCTGCTTTCCATCGCTGGAGAAGTAATCCCTTCCGCATTCTGCTCCCCCACGCTGCTCGTACCTGCCCTACGGCGTTTGCTAGACTCTGCCTTGCCACAGCAACATGTCTATTTATTATACATGCACTCCGTGCGTCTGCCCCAGCTTGGGCTTATTTGTCACGTGGGCATAAAAGCAGTACCTATCTCACAAGATTGTTAAAGAAGCGTATGAGATAATGCATATAAAATACTTAAAAAAAATGTGCAGCGCACATTAAGCGTTTAGTAAAAGTTAGCAATAGTTGTCGTTACTATTTTATCATACATTTCCCAATTTATACCTGGTATATTCTTTTCAGTATATAGCCCAGAACCTAGGATGCACTAAATATGGAAAAAGAACTTTAGAAATTGTTCTTAGATGATATAAGAATGGTAATATACATATTCATCATATTCAGTAATATTCATTGTAGTCAGGGGATTCCCGCTTCTAAAGTTAGAAATTAAACAATCTCCTTATGAAATATAAGTTGAAAAGGTGCTTTAGGAAAACATCCTACATCACATTATAGGTGTTAAATGTAAGGCGAGCTTACATTTATATTAACGTGCCTGGCCGTATGCTATCAATTTTAGATCTTAAAAATACGCTGAGGCTTTAGTTTACATCTGTAAACCTGATCTTATCATAGCAGTTGAAATGCGAGAAAAGCTTTGCTCTGTGCAGTTAGCTCAGGATGGCTGACAGTAAAGAATTTGTATACCTCATTCTCTCACAGTTTAGGATAAACTAATGGGATTGAACTTGATCTTGTCTACCTCTGGGTTGTGGCGTTTCCATGACAAGCCTTTGCACTATGCACCTACTTTCATTCGGGAAACGGTCTTATTGATCTCGTCCACATCCCCAACAGTGACAATGTTGGACTTCAGCATTTGGTCGATCAATACCAGCCAGTCGGCTAGTTCTGTTATAGTTTTATCAAGATCAGCAGGAACTGAAATTTCTGAAGCACGAGGAGACGGAACAGGAATATCTGACGCAGATGATACTAGCACCACCTTTTGGACAGCAGGATGAGCTGAAATTTAAAAAAAAAAAAAAAGAAACAGCAAAATAGAAATAAATCAACAGGACATTTTGATTATGGTGATACAATGGTGACAGGTGTTATATGTATTTAAGTAAAATTCAATTTAAGTAAAAGAAACTCTAGGAAGTTTTCATCCGTTCATACTGAAATGGATGTGGAATTGCCTGTATCTATATGACTTTGGTGGCTACTAAGCCAAGTAAACAGAGAGTCTCACAACATTCTGGGACAGCAGTAAGTTAGATGTAATCAACATTGATACTGAGAAAAATGAAAATTAAAAAATATGCCAACCAGGAGAAAATTAAGAGTATTATTTTATTTTGTCAAGATGTTTTTGCCTTAATTATAAAGCCAATTTATTCATACTTTTTATTCTTTTTAACTTTATAACACGAGCATATTTCATTTTTAATAAACATCATTGTGACCACCTATGTAATAACTTACACATATATTCACTAACTTTTATTTAACCCTTTTCCTTCAGCTGGGTATTTAGATTGCTCCTGAAACCTTATTTTTAAAAAGAACTTGCAAGAAATATCTTTTTGTGTAGAGTATTTTGCACATTTCTGATCAACACCTTAGTGTAGATTTCCCAAAGTGGAATTACTGAATCAGGAAATATGAACAAATGTATACATTTAATACTCATTGTCAAACTGCTTTCCTTAAAAGCTGGAAATTTAGATTTCCAATGGCAGCATGTGAAACTGATCAACATCCTGCATCCAAATCAACAATATTCTATCTCAATGGATAAATACACATCTTTCACCATTGTTTTCATTTTATGCTTTTTTATTACTAGTAAGGGTAAATATTTTTCATGCCTGTTAAGCAAATATGGTATAATTTATAACTGTCTGGTTTTTTATCTGTCCCCTTATCAATCTAGATGAACTCTTTACATAGAAAGGACGAACCCTTTTCATATTGTTGAAAATAATCCTTTTATTTGGGGATTTTTTAAATGTGTGTTATTTTTTTCTTTTAACATATAGATGTTAACAAACCTGAGGTAATCAAATCCATAAATCTTTCTTGGGCTATTGTTCACCTAGGAATTTTAAAATTATAAATTTTAATCTCCAAAGATTTGATAAATGGATTCTTTCCCTCTGGTTTTGTTTGTTTTGTTTTGCTTTTTGTTTTCTGTTTTTCAATGAGGGGAAATTAATTGTTTTTCTTTGGTTTAAATACAATAGGTCATTGAATTAATGATTAAATCCATCTGGAACCTACTTTAGCATAGTATATATTAAATGAGGCTTAAATAATTTTCTGAAAGATACAACCAATCTTTAAATTCAGTTTAATTCCAATCAAAATCCCAATAGTTTGAGTGAGATTTAAGTAAATCATTGATTCAAATTTCTGGTTGTTGTAAAATTAATACAGAAGAGAAAAGGACCAAAAACAGTCAAAAATCTTATTTTATTTTCGGTAGAGGGATATGCCCTCCCAGATATTTAGTTATATTATTTAGCTATTTTAATAATAATGATTAACTCAGTACCTTATAGACTGAGACATTCATACAGACCAATGGAAGAGAAGAGCCACAGAGTGGAGGTGGCAGAGAAACCTGACCTTGGCAGAGACTGAATTATAGATCAATGAGGAAGAATTTACTGTTCAATAAATGATGCTGGCAAAGTGGTGACCCATGGCTAGAGCAGGGAAATGATGGAGTAGATTTTAACCTCACATGCACCAGAGGTAAATTAATTCTTGGTGGGTTAAGGACCTAAATATGGAAACCAAAATTGTTATTAAAAATACAGAATATTGTTATGACATCAGAGCACTGAAGGAGCTCTAAAACAAAACACAAAAAATAAGCTATTAATAAACCATGAGTTTTTAAGAATTCTGAAGAAAGTGCCATAAGTAAAGATTTTAAAAGCCTTTGAAATATTAAGGGAGCCAGTGTTTGCAATGCACAGTCCAGACAAAGAATTAGTAACCAAAATACTTTTATACTCAAAAATAGTGCACAATCCAAAGAAGAGGAAAACAAGAAAGGCAATAAACGTAAAAATAAGGAAAAAATGTTCAACTTCACTGATACTGGAGAAAATACAAATTAAAATGAAATACCCTGTGTCCCCATGTCCCCAGGTCACAAGTCAGCAAAGTGACATCTGGGAAGCTCTGGGTTCCTGGAGAACCTTCTATGGGGTCTGGATGCCTAAACTATTATCATCATCATCATAAGAAGTTATTTGCCTTTTCAGCCTCATTCTCTCCCAAGTGTACAGTGGTGGTTAACCCAAGGCCACATAACAACTGATGTCACAAGAGAACAACTGCTGAAGCAGATATGAGAATCCAGGTGTGTTCTATTAAGCCATTCTTATGTCAATATGTTATAAAAATGTATTAATTTGTTAACATATAATGGATTTATTATTGTTATTTTTAAACAAATTAATAAGCAAATTATTTTGAAATTTCATTCTAGTTAGGTAAATATAAATAGATATAACTCATATAAACAAATAATTTTTAAAAGTGTAAAGAGGTCCTGAGAACAAAATGTTGGGCGCCAGTAACAATGTAGAGCAAGGAGAATCCACACACACAGCCAGTGGGAGTGTGAACTGGAACAAGCAGTCTAGACAGCACGCTAGCAGCTGCCAGCGAAAGAGAAAGCACCCATCTTCTACCACCTAGTGATTCCACCACTAGATATTTACCCTACAGAATACTTCACACATCATTCTCCCCAATCTTCACTGTAGCTTTCTTTGTAGTTTTTAAAAATTCATTGTTTCAATTTCCGAAATACCTTTTAAGAACCTAAATGTGCTAGGCACTGTTCTAGATGCTGCAGAGGTGGGCGTGTGCAAGGCACAGTGCCTGCCCCTGTGGAGCTTGCGTCCTGGTCGGGGAGATGGATATATGTTATGAAGTAAAACCAACACTAGGAGGCAAAGAGAGACCAGGATGTATGCTGATTGTATGTATCTTGGCACATCTGAAACAGCCAGGAGACCAGTATTTGAAGCAGAATAAACAAAGGGACAAGTAATAAGAAATGTGATTAGAAAGACAGGAAGCAGACAGATCATGCCTGGTCTTCTGGATCATGGTAAGTCTTTGGAATTCACTTACATGGATGGAAGTGATTAAAAGATTGTGAGCCAAGAAGTGACACAATCAAACTTATGTTTATAAAGCATCACTCTAGCTTCTTTCAGAAGAACAAATTATGGAAGTGCAGTAAGGCAAGAATAGAATCAGGATGATGAGTTAGGAGAATATTCCAACAATACAGACGAAAGACGAGGGTGTTCAAGACCAGAGAAGTGGTTGGGACGGGGCATAGGACTGACTCAACTTGCTGATGGATTGACTATGAAATACACAGAAGAATAAATCCAAGCTTACTGGCCTAATACTGGCTGAATAATCTAAAGTTGAAAACATGTCTACAGTCATAGGACTGGTAAGCATAGCTAGAGAAGAGAATGCTGAGGACTGTAGTATATATCCATGCAGTGGAAGACTGTACATCAATTTAAATGAATAAACTAGAGCTACATGCATCAAAATGTATGGCAACGGGAATAACCCAGAAGAGTAGAAGAGGAAAAGGATAAGTAAAAAGCCAAGAGAAGATGTGATCCAAAGCACAACCAAAGAAGTTGGTCTTAGAAAGGAAAAGGGATAACTCTTCCTCTGAAGAGGAAGGAAGTATATAGAGTATGTGGTGTACAAATGTAGGCAGCTTGATGGATTCTCTGGTAGGAAAATGAAGATTTTCTGACAAAAGGGGTTTTTTCTTTTGAAAATGAGATGAGGTCATTAGTTGAGAGATGGGTGGCAAAGAGTACTCAGAAGCCAGTACTACAGGATTATCTTAGAATTGAGTGCATATTCAAGATGCATAGTCATAGCTTTGCAATGAGTATAATCAGCAAGAAGCTGGCATGGATGAACCTCAAAAACATTATGCTAAGTGAAAGAAGCATTGTATGATTCCATTTATGTGAAATATCCAGAATAGATAAATCCATAGAGACAAAACGCAGATTGGTGGTTGCCAGGGGCTGGGAGGAGGAGGGAATGGGGAGAAACTGCTTAATGAGTAAGAGGTTTTACTTTAGAGAGATAGAAATATTTTGGAACTAGAAAGAAGCAATGGTTGCAAAACATTGTGAATGTACTAAATGCCACTAAATTGTTCACTTTAAGATGGCTTTTATTTTTTAAATATAATTTTAAAAAGAAAAAGGAAATGAATTAAAACATTGTGTAGGAAGAGAATGACACACTGAGATTAGCTTCAGGTCTCAGCCCTGGCCCAGGGATGAAGATCTTGTTAAGAATGCACTCCCAATGTAATGGAAGGTGTGGTTCTGCTCTCAGCTTTTCGTACTTCTAAATATGCATTCAAGTTTTCCCTGCTCCTTTGCCATAATGATGCTTAAAAAGATAACCCACTAGTATTTTATAAAACACATCAAATCCTTTCCCTATGATTATGGAGTTGAGCTTGTTTTTGCAAGATAGCAGTACTCAAATGTCAATACAAGTGTTTTACATATTAATCAAGAAACCTGATCAGGCCCTAAGTATTTCTTGCACAAGTCACTGGGAAATAAAAGTAATATAAAACACAAACTTGGCCCTCGATTAGCTTGCAAATCTCAGAAAACGGAAAAAAAAAAAAGAAGAATCTTGTCTCTCATCACTTTTTCCAACTCCTGAAGAAAAAGAGAAGGAAAAGAAGAAAAAGAAGAGGAAGATGAGAAGTAAAAGGATCAAAGAGGAAGAGGTGGAAGGGGTAGAGGAAAAGGAGGAGAGAGGAAGGTAGGAAACAGAGAAAGAAGGAGGGGGAGGAGCGGGAAAAGGCCAGCAGCCCAGTGAATGGGTAGTTAGGGTTAACCGCATTTGGAGTTTTGCTGGGTGACAGCAGAGGAAGAGCAGGGCAAGATGGTTCAGATGGCCCACAAGGCAGTAGTGCCAGTGGCTGCAGTGCAGTAGTAGCCTGTGATCTAATCTGGGCAAAAAGAAGAAAATGATTTTGATAAAACACTCTTCTTTCTCCACGTCCAAGTGAGCAGTTAATGCCTTGTCAGTAAAATGCCTTCCTGGGATTGGAGAATCCCAGGGATGGAGAACTCTTCTAAAGCCCTGTCTCCAGCCTACTTCCAAGGATATCTAAACCTTTGTGTCTGGTCATGATCAGGTGTGATTCCACATGCCAACCAAGTGCATGTCAATGTCCCGGGTGACAGCTGATTTCCTGAGAAGCCGCAGGGACCCAAAAAGTCAGTCCATACTTGTCCTGCCTGGGCTCTCCATTTCTCTTCAGCAGGACCTGTGGATCCCTGGTGCCACTCTGGTCCAGGGAAACGGCAGTTTTATCTACCATGAGAACAAATACCTTGCACACACCGTGCAGCTGAGTATGTCTTAGGTTTAAAGAAGACATTCTTTTCAAACAATTAAAAGTAGAATAATAAATCAAATTGCATGATGTTTTTAAGTAAGTTTTTATAATTCATATATGATGCTCATATAAAATTTTGCTATGTTGATTAAAAAAAAAAACTTTGTTAAGAAATAAACTATTTCTTACCAGCAATCCTTGTCTGTGAAACGGAACAGGGCTCCTGGAGGCGTTCCTTCGGTTTGCTAGGCACTTCTCTGCATATCTATCGCATCAGGCCAAACAGAAAGAGAAGAATACTATATAAATAAAGCTGATTATGTTTTTGAAAGAGGAGGTGTCATTCTGAATGATAATGCTGCAGTTTTTCTTCCCCTTAACAACCTCATTATCCACACAGTTTACTCCACTGACATTGTTAATAAGAACATCAACCAAATCTTTAGCTAACCTGACTGCTCTGTACCACTGAATGCTATCTACTCCCCCTCTCTTGAATTCTGTTCATACTCTGCAATCCTGACTTTCCTCCTACCTCTCTAGCTCTTCTGAGTTTCCTTCGCTGGCTTATTTTCCTCTGCCTGTGCATCAAATACCAACATCCTACACGGTAGGTGTTTTGGTCTTCTTACCCTCCACCCTGGACTTTCTCCCTGAGTCCCGGCTTCCAATGGTTTCATGTACCAAATGGAGTTTTGAGAGACTGAAGACTCCCCTAAAAAACATATCCTCAGCCCAGCTCTTTCTATCAACTGGAAATTTAGGCATGTCCAAATCTGAATTCATCATCTCTGTCTTCCCTGACACCCACTTTGTAAACCTTTCTAACAATTCAAACTAATTTTTCTATATCCATTCTTAGGATCACTCCATCCATCTCTGTAGCACAGCTATAGTAATCTTTCAAAAAATAACTTTCCTCTGCTTAAAACCCACTGATAGCTGCCCACTACCCTCAAAGTAGTGAATTGTTCTCAAGATGAAGCTCAAATTCCTTGTAATCCAACATGAGGCCTCCAGGATCTGGTCTCTGAAAACTTCTCAACCTTACATCTGTGTTGAGCTACTTCCAGGAACCAAACACACTGTGCTCATTCTCTGTCTCCTCCAGACCCTTTTACTTGCTGCTGCTTCTCCCTACAATGTCCTCTGCCCCATTTTTCACCTGACCTATACTTATTCATCCTTCACAAATGAGCCTGGATGTGATCTCCTCCATAAAACCTTCCACAGTTACCCTTGAAGCCAGCCAGGTACTCCACCTGTATGTCCCCATGGCTACCTGTGTATTATAACTGCTTCTCTACTTGTCTCACTCATGATAAGCTCTCTGGTTTAGAAGCAGTGCCATACTCTGTTGTATTCCCAGTTCTTAAAATGATACCTGGCATAAAGTGGGAGTCCAATAAAAACGTATTAAGTGAGTATATGAATGAATGCTTGCATAAATGAAATAGTCCAGATAGTATTTCCCAAAGTGTGTTTGTTGAGATTCTCTGCACAATAAGCATTGTTTGGTCTTAGACATTCACCAAAGTGAATTATATTAAAATCAATGTGAAATCCAGTAATGGCAGAAGCTTTAGCGTTGTCTAAATTGACCACTGTGCCTTTTTGTATACAGTACCTACTGACATCCTTTGTGTTAAATAAATCTGTGTGCTTTGATTGCATATGGACAAATTGAGGCTGGCAAGAGACATGGGGGCCCATATGTCTACAAAGGAGTGTAAGGGAGAGAGCAAGCAAATAAAGTCAGAAAGACAGCAGGAGGCCAGACCATGAGGGGCCTCCCAAGTCACAGTAAGCACGTGAGTGAGATGGAAAGCCATTAGTGGTGATCTAAATTCTGTCCGTGTTGGCTGCTTTGTCTAGAAGAGACTGACAATGGATGAAGAAGAAAGCAGGGAAACGAGCAAGGAGGATACTGCAGTCATAAAGACAAGAAATGATGGTGGCTCAAAACAAGTTAGTGGCAATGTGGGTCGTGAGAAGCAGTCAAATTTATAATATTTTTTTGGCCTGA